>JXSR01S055423.1:73885-88810 GCA_000969725.1 Ophiothrix spiculata | reverse complement strand
CTGCTATACAAAAAATGTTTGTAAACAACTTCAAATTTTTTATTCATGTATCAAAACAGACTTGTAGCTATAATGGAATACAAAGTGAGATTAAATTATAGCAAAGCCGACATAATTTCAACCAAAAAGTATTTGCATGGGCATGACTTTAGAATTTTCATTTTCCTTTCTCAAGAAGTAAGGGCTATAATTGAGTAACATTGTAGCTTTAAGTTGGATTGGGGAGTGGAATTGGCCAGCATGTTGTTTTTATATGATTTCGTCATGAACACCCATGTATTCCTTACGGACCAACCTGGATAAACAAACAGAAGACAAGAGGCCGAATTCATAAAAGTAGCAATTGTTAGTAAGAAAAAGACATAAGAAAAATCAATAGCTAGACTAGAAAAATATTTAGCATTAGCAACTCCTTAAAAACATATTCACGACCTTCAGCTTGGACTAATACCTTTTTCTTGTCTGGGATCAACCCAGACAAACAAAAGCTACCATACAAACCATAGCCAGGCTAGCTTTTGGTTACATGAAGTTAGAAGTTGCTTAATTGTCTACCACGTGAAAGTTTTCAGACACAAATGTTACAGCAAGTCACTCTACATTTTCGGTATCAATTTGTCGCAGTTTCCGACAAATATCATGATTTATATCATCTATAGTAAGTTAGTAACACAGCACTAGTATACTTCAGGGTTTTTTACGCAGCACAAATATACTGCCCAGACAAAATGTTCAAAATGTGTTTTTTGGCATAAAGTACATCTTTAAACAAATATTCTTGATGATGAGTACAAAATTACCATGGTTGGATGGTCAAAAGTCAAAAATATTGCAAGTTTAAAATTTGCTTCCTTCATTTGTACACGTTTTGAATAGGGGTTTTCTTGAAAGACCATGACAGAAGGAAGTATGGGACATGCTAACTGACTAATTGTTTATTAATTTAAGGGGATTAAAACTTATTTGGCCAAATATTATTTATTTTTAATATACTATAATCCAATAAAATAAATAAATATTACCAAGTTTTTATAATTTGAATATAAAATATTTAAATGTCACAAAATATAGTTTTTCCTTCATAACTCAAAAACATGATTCTTTCCCATACTTCCTTCTGTCATGGGGCAGCAGTATAGCAGGAGCAATGAATGTATATCAATGATAAGCTCCTCACATAGGATCTTAGTAAAATGTAAGTAATTGCTACATGTTGTAAGCAAAAGGTCAGCTTTTTGAATACAAATGTAAGCAAATACTAACCAGGCGAGCAATTGCTTGGAAGGGATTAGAAATAGATTTTGCTTTAGCTTTTTCTTGCAAGTCAATGCTAGATTTTAAGAATAGAAATTCAAGAAAAAGCTATAGAAATAGCTATTGCTACTTTGATAAATTCAGCCTTTTAAGTCTATTCAGATTTGCCTTTTAAGTCTATCAGACTTAAAGAAGACAGGAAATGAAAACCCAAAAAACGTTTGCATACAACACAGTAATCCTTGAATGCCTTTAAATACAAAACAACTTACAGTCATTGACAAGGACAAACTCATTCTCCACATACAGGGTATAGATACTTCCATATCTTTTTACACCTTTCATAAAAGAAAAGTTAAGATCCAATTATGCTTTTTAAGAATATTCCGGAAACTCATCTTGTTTCCTGAACCTATAAGCTATTTGATTATGGTATCACAGGGGAAATTTAAATCGTATGAATTCAACAGCGAGACAATAAAAAGCCCATCATGTATTTTGTTGTAACAAAATCGAAAATACATGTTTTCAAGGTGGCTATTTCCTTTTAGCAGTGCATTTATTTGTTTATTACATTATTTGCATACGTACTCGAAATAATGAGACTCAACGAGGGCAGTGATGATGAACGTTTTTTAAATAAATTTATTTTTAAGATATCAAGATACCCTTTAACAGAAAAGGTACATAAAAGTCCATGTTGCGTACATGATGCCACTAGTTTCTTTTTAGGACAGATGGGTTAGTGTATAAGTTTAGGAACACATTTCTATTTACAAAGACGATGGTTACCAGTTTAGTTTCTGTTTAATGAGGATCCCTTTAAGAATGGATTGGTTAAGTGTATGAAACAACGAATAAAGGCTTTTACTGAGAAGGCGTTTACAAAGAAGATCAGTGGCGTAACCAGGCTTTGTTAATTGCACTTGCAACAGCTAATGCACAGTTCAGGTAATTATAGAATATACTGGTGGGAAATAATTATTTTATCAATAAGTTGATTTCTAAAATTGCAGTATACTTTACCTCCCACTGTGCTAGAAATGACGATTTTTGTAAGTAAGATACAAAAAGCCTGAGTTAAATTAAAAACGTATTCCTCTTTACTTGAAGTGACTTCCTCTCTTTATTTAAAAGAGGTCCATACTGAATATTAGACAAGCAAAATGGCAACATTCGTTCCCAAACCGTCCCGATGAGTAAATACATTATGAAACAAAAGTCACTTTATTTAAATCAAACACGACAAGTAATCTTCACAGCGAAGTAAAATGAGTACCAACATAAACAAAAATCTTTCTAAGGTTAACAGTTTGCTCAAATCAAGTTTATTTTATATTGTGTGTTTGCCTTAAGGACAACTTTTGTATGGTTGGTAGTCGAAGGAAAATTTGATACGTTTTCATTTTTAACTAGCGAATAGTTTAAATAAATACATGTAAGCTAGTTATATTCAAATTAACTTATTGAACTCAATTATCATGGAGTTTAATACCTAGTTGAATATATTTTCCATTTTCAAAACGTGTGAGATAAATAATATATTTCGTAGTATTGGCATTGAATGTTGCATTGTCATAACTTCACTGGTTTATTCTACATCAAAGCGAATACATGTAGGCTACCTGACCTTGGACCTTCAAAATCACCACTGCAAAAGACCTTGAAATCACCACTGCAAAAGACCTTGAATGATGATTATAAGCCTTTAACAATGATGATATAAGCCTTTAACAATATTCTTTGGTGATTTTGTCTGCACAACATTCTTAACTGTTTATTACATCTTTTACTTGTGAAACATACATATTTTTATGCCATTAAGAAAACCCCATTTCCAGCGATTAAAATCTCCCTAGTGTTGCCATGGAATCGCAAAAAATACAAACACATATGCTGTAGAAATGTACTAGTTATTTAAGTTCCTTAGGACAATTAATTAATTGGTTTAGCAACATCTATAAAAAGATATCTAGGTTTTTTTTTCTGTATTACTAAAAAACAGTTTGGGTGGAGTTAGGTTTTTTTGATAGCGTATTCGATTAATCTTATCGTATATTACTTGTCCCAGGAAAATTAACTATTTCAAATCTATCGAGGAATATTATAGTATTCCCATAGTTCAAATAATTGCCCTTTTTTGTAATTTGACTCCTAAAAACGTGTGAATTTCTGACGATTTTTCTTTTTTTCTTTGAGTTACTATTTTATTGTTGCATTAAAAAAAAACTTGTTTGAATTTGAAATGATTTGTGCTTAAAAGATTTTCAAATCAGGAAGCTTGTAATCGATGTCTTTGCTAATGATATGATGATAATGCTGAGGAAAATACATTGTTGGTTGAGTGAGATGGTTCCGTTTGCTCAGAAAAGTGCGATTCAGAATTATTTGTTTATATGAAAGATAAATAGTTTCCAGTGCATCTGGAAACTATTTCTTAGCTACCTCAAAATTTCCGTCAAGAATATTACTGCATGCGAAAATGCACTGCATTTGCGAAAATCACAACCCCACCCCTGCAAAACTGCAATCTGTAGTATGGCGCATGTTCTTGGCAGTGATATGGATGCTTTCCAAAATCTTTAACTAGTATTGTTCTTATGACGTCTGATAGAAAAGAGTCCGACATTACCTTACTCTCCCCTATTCGAACGAGATCTCGGCGTCGTAATGCTTAGGCGCTTTTGGCAAGGAGACCTTGTTGGGTTTATCACATTTTCATTCAAAATTAACACATCATATTTAATCAATATTGTTTGCAATTAATAAAAGTATTAGTCCTACAATCTGTCAAATTTTGGGGAAAAAAAGAAGATTTGTCGATAATTTTGATATTATGAGGTTAGGGTGGAAAATTGTTCAACGCCATTTTCAACATATTTATGCAAGTGAAATCATTAGCAAAGGTTTTATATGTATATAATAGAACTCTTATTCTCATGTATGCCAAACATGGTGATATTCTGGAATGTGTAAATGACATTTCTCCGTCTCGCTAATGTAAAAGAACTGTAGCCTTGATTGGTTCTCAAAACACATTTAAAATAACTATGAACAACTTTTACGTGGGTTCTTGACGAACATTCTAGAAGAAAAAGATGTTACCTGATGTTAATCATTCATGAAGAAAATATCAAGCATCCCCTAAAGTAATCAAAGTGTTATCAAATAGTGAAGAGCGTTTTCTTTTCACTTAAATATCTAAGACTATAAACAAAAATAACTTTCAAGTAGTTTATGCAAGTCTGCGCTGAGATGCATTTTTCCCCGAATTCATATAAATCTACTTAATAGAACATACGGTTTGAAATTTATATAATTACCTTTTGGAAATGTATGATTCATCATTATTTATTGGATTTTTTATTTCGAAGCTTGTTTTATTAGTCTTGTGTGTTTGTGGGTTTATTTTTTGGTTTGTTTGTTTTTACTTCATTTTTTTGCTACATGTGAAAATACTGTACTTGCAAAGCTCGTAATTTGACGAAATTGAATTTTCTAAAAGTCACAATATCGATGTTTTTTCGAAACATTTTCAAAGCTTCATATTAACACAAATGAGCAGAAATATGAAAATTATACTTTTGAGGGACCTTCACAGAAAAATATATCACTTCTGATCTTTTTGATCTTTCTGATCATTATGGTTTAACCATTTACTCCATGACAAACTTTGACGAACCACAACAGTAATTACTTGATATCGAGTAAAGTCATTTAAATCACTATGGTCTTTGCAAACTGCTTAAAATGACACGAGACCGCTTTTATTTGATTCTGGTTGTATTTCTTACTTCTTCACTGATAGAATGTGATATAATCCCGTTCATGATAGGTATGACATGTCTGTAACTTTCAGGCAATTTGTTAAGATATATGTTTTCCATTTGTGCACTTGAGGCACTTCAATTAAACCGATAATTTGTCTCTAACGTTCCCTTAATCCCTTTACTTTGTTGCAAGGCAACCACGGGGACCGCTTACGATTGTCAGAGCTCTTCAAAATTTGACCTAAAATGGCGTCATTGTTGGCAGCAAATCACACCCCAAATGGCGCTTTTAGACATTTTATGCAAAACATGCACATCATAATACTTACCTGAGCAACAAAGTGAAAAGTGACCCTAAGCATCAGAGGTAGTTTGAATTTACAACCTTATTTAGCGTAATTTATAAATGCTGACAACTAACCCTTTTTACAAAATGTCCACCACTGGTGGGTCGAAATCAGACCGTTTACACCATTTTTTAAGATGAGCATTTAATGGTTTTCTTTGATTATATAGCTGATTATAAACCAAACAAATAATAAAATTGCATATTCATTTTTAGGCTCTTTTTGTCGGGAAACCATAATTAGCAGTCCGGTCCAAGTGTCCAAATCGGCAACATTGCCAAAATGGGCAATACTTTTCCTAATTAGGCAATCTGAAATCCAAAACAATCTCATAATGCACCGCTTCAACTGAAATAATTTGCTGTTTGTTGGTTGGTTTTAAGCTATTTATTAATCAAAATATGTCATGTTTTGAGTGTATTTGAATTATTTAATATGTGTTAATATAATTTTGAAATAAAAAAAACTTGTTTTATTATTCAAATCGAAAGATTTTAAAAACGGTTGAATTTGAATTTTGAATTTAAATACTAACCGCACCGTCAAATTATATTTCATTCCACACGGTCAAAACTTTTTAAATTATATAAATAATAAGTGGTGTAAAGGAAAACATTCCCAAAGTATAAATTAAGATACAACAAAAGAAAAACCGTTAAGGTTGCCGAATTCGGAAGACTTTCAAAAAATCATATTGCCTAATTCGGCTTAACCTTGCCGATTTGGGCAATGTTGCCGATTTGGGCACTTGGTCCGGATTGATTAGGGTGAAAACATAGTCGGCCTCCAAACAAAATTTTCGCTACCAAACATTTGTCAAGTATTATACCGTATATGATTATCTTTTCTAAATCTCTTAAACAAATGACCATCTGAAATGAGGACCATTTTTCAAACACAACAGCAAGCTTTTGCAGCGACAGTGCACAGAGATCAAAGGGGTCAACAGATGTTCAGAAAACATGTTCCGGAAACTTGCTCGACATCCAAATACCTGAAGGCTACGAAACAAGAGATATTACAGGAAATCACGACTAGGACATGGGTATTACATTAATCACGTACGACATCTCAGTTACAAACATATGATGCCTGGATTTCAATGTTTTAGAACAAAATGCAGTGGTTGTTGAGAAACAACACAAGCGCCTATCAAATATATAGAGAAGAATTGAATACACATTCTTCCTTCATTTGTTTAAATATACCAAAGAAAATCGTCTCGCTGATAAGATTATTGACCGTGTAACATTTTGACAAAATCAATTAAGAAAAACAGTCTTTAGTCTACAATTTTTTTGTAGTTCGTTGCCTTTTTTAACATTTCCTGTATAATAACTTGATGATACAAAGCATGTATGTAGAAGTGTCTCGTAACCACAAAAATCACTTGGCAATATTTATAATAAAATGAGATCGGCAATAATATAATAAAATATTGTTAGATATTGTTTAGGGGGAGCGGGTTGGCGCAGAGTTTCTTTTCTTACCGAATTTTCGTTTTGTATTAAATAATATTTTTAAATGGTAGTTATTTCCTACTAAAAAGGGGACTTAGGTTGAATATCTACGCAAGTTATTACTCATGTATCAAGGTAAAGTGCGATACAAAGTGAGATGAAATTGTCGTAAATACTACCTCAAAACTGGAAATGTGAATACACGAGAAGTCTCTACCGACCCTTTTAATTCAGCAAAGGAAATACTACCTTAATACGTTTGCTCAAAACATACAGTAATATAAAACTCAAGCGCCTTTACGTAAAAAAAATCCTTTAGAAATGTCGTCAAGGACGATGTTATGCTCAATACCACTTAAATGTTACAACTGCTTACAGGTATTTTTAACTTCTATAATACAGAGACGTTGACAAGAAGTCAAATGATGCTTGCAAAAATATTTTGGAAACTCGTGTTATATCCTTAAACCTAAAGGCTATTAGATTAGGGGAACACGGGGTAAATTTATCATCGTATGAATGCAACAACATGAACAAGCAGGTAATGAAAAGCGCATCTAGTATTTTAATTTGTGGTTATATTTCATTTTTAAAAGGAATCCAGCCACTATTATAAAACTTAACTCTTTAATGACCAAGTTGTTTTCCCAACAGTTGATGACGGGAACGGAAAATGAATTTTACGTAATCTGGGCGTTGATAAAGCATAAAAAAGGATCAAAATAAATATAACCGGATGAATTGTTTCAAAAATGCTGCCGTAAAACATTTTTTTACGTTCAGTCCAAGTTTTTCCCGCCAAATTTCAAAAAACCAAATTCCCCACTGAATTTTCCCAGTTTGACAAAATGTGCACATTGTAAGTACATTTATCCTGATATAAAATTAGAAAAAAAGTAATTTGGTTACGATTTTACGTTATTGAACTAGTTCATGCTAATTATCACAAAAACGACTGGGTCGATTTGACTTTTTTTCCGGGGGGGGGGGGGCAATGAGATACCTGCCTGTGCTGACCCCGGTGCAAACTAAGGCTCTGCTCACTTAAACATAAACGCGTAATCAGTATTGCAGGTGACACTTCATTATACATGTTATCACCTTTAATACAAAGAGTCAGCTTTTAGGTAACTTCCTCTTCGCATTTTAAGTGACTTCCGCTCTTGAATCCAGGGACATTCGCGCGTAAAAAGAAACCCTTGATGTAATGACACACTCATGATTAGAATAGAAGGGCAACAAACTTGCAACATTCTTTCTCAAAGCGTGTTCATGAGTAAACACATTAAACAAACGTAAACTTAAATCAAACGCGACAAGGCATCGTAACATGTAGCGAAGACACTCGAGTCGTGTACAAGCATAAATAAAGATCTTTTCAAAAGGTTAACAGCTTGCTCGTGTTATGTTTATTTTGTGTGTTTGCCTCATGTTAAGTTTATCTTATATGTATGCTTGATTCATGCATATGTTTGTATTATTTGACTGGTTATGTACAGCATCAGAGAGACATATAGTACGGAACGCGGTAATCAATTTAACATCTAAGAAAACGTTTGTCAAAAAATCTTCTTTTGGTAAGTTTCACAATTATTTGATTATTCAGCAACATTGGATAAGTTGTTATGATTGGAAAAGTATGGACCAATTTAATTCCCCTTATGGTAATATTGGTTTATGTGCGTTGATCGGCCTACTTGATACTTCAAGAGTATAAATTTAGAAATTAGAGATAGCTAGTTGAAATTCAAAGATTGCTGATAAATTAACCTCAAAATTTTAAATAATCTTTACACCACATATAGGTACACTAGTCACAACCATATTTCAGGAAAAAATATAAAATGTACGTGCCGTTTTAAAATGGAGACCAAATAACCGATTTTCGTTTGAAAAACTTACTTCCTGAAGGAATTTTCCAAAGAAATTTGTCTCAAATTAGGAGATCATGAATACATTGACATTGTGGGGTAAGTGTATGGAACAAAGATTACATGCTTCATTTACAATGAACATCGTAACCAGTTTCCAATCATCAACCTTTATATTCGACTGCAGAGCAGAGCAAAGATATACTTCTGCCATGGCAGTGCATGAAATTCAGAAAAGGTCAAGATGTAGAGAAAATATGTTCAGAAACTTGCTCGACATGACAGCACCTGAGGCAATGAAACAAGACGTAGGATAGGAAATGCCTGCATCTGGCGACCAAGATATGGGTATAACATTAATCGTAGGCAACATCTCAGATGCAAAGATATGATGCTTACAATGCAATATTTAAGAATAAATGTATATATTTGTGAAACATATTTCAATTTAAATACAATACGTTTTCATAATTATTTTCGGATGAAAAAATGTATCTTACATACTTAGGAAAAAAATTAGACACGTCTCTTTTCAAAGCCTAACTGCAATTGGTTACAAAAGTGTTCACATGTTGTTGTCAGCCAATCAGAAATGCATTTCAATTTACAAGGTACACTCTTCAAATTATCTTACTCTTGTTGAGTAAAAACTTATTCAACGGTCACAGCTCATTTTGTTGAGTAAAATCTTACTCAACGTTGGATAAACTTTACTCAACGTTGGGTAAACTTTGCTCAACGTTGAGTAAGATGTGCTTAACATTGAGTAATATTGACTTAGTAAGATTTAACTCAATGTTGAGTAAGATTTTACTCAACAATGAGCTGTGACCTTTTTACACAACAAAGAGTAAAATAATTTGATATAGATGCTGTAAAAGCTTGCTTCCACGTGTTTTTCCGTACTTATTTTTTTGTATATACCTTTTCATATTTCGTAACAAAACTAAAAAAGACAACCTAATACAACAACAGTAGATTTTTTGCTTTCCTACTGTTGTTGTATTAGGTTGTCTTGTGTTTTTATCTTCCGTGTTAAAGAACAGTTTTATCTGTCCGAAACGTCGGTCTTAATGTTTTAAGTATTGTATATACTCCTTTGGATGTTGATAAGTTATTAAATTGTTTTTAACCTATTTCCCATTGGTTTTACTTATCTTTTGAATCTATTGTGATCCATCTAAAGTTCTTTTGCTGGTCAGTTGGTGCTGTTCCCACTATTTTTAATATTAAGTATAACAATTTGGTTGAAAGGTACTTTATTTATCGATTTTCATGTATAATTGAGTATAAAGTGAGGTGGATTTGTCGTAAATATTCTTTCAAAGTTATATAGAGATGTGAATGCAAGAGACGTCTCTACCGACCAATTGAAATCGGCACAGGAAATACAAACTAAATTCGTTTGCTCACCACATGCAGTAATATAAACCTCGAGCGCCTTTATGCAAAAACTTCCTTTAAAGATATCGTCAAGGACAAACTCATATTCAAAACCACTTAAATGTTACAACTGCTTGCAGGTATTTTCAACCTTTATAATGCAAAGATGTTCACAAGATGTCAAACCATGGTAAGCAAAATATTCCGGAAACCCGTGTTATATTCTGAAACCTACAGGGTATTACTGTAGATTAGGGAAACACAGGAGAAATTCATCGTCATATGAATACAACAAGCATGCAATAAAAAGCACATCTCGTATTTTTATTTGCGGCAATATTTCATTTTAAAAAGGAATTCAGTCGTTGTTATTAAACTTAACACTTAAATTTTAAAATTGCCAAGGTATTTGCCCACCCGTTGGTGCTCATTTGAAGAACGCATGAACAGTAGCGCAAATGACACTTCATTGTTAAACATATTAAATACAAATTGGCAGCATTTAGTTAACGTCCTCTTCACTTTTGAAGTGACTTCCGCTCTTGAATCCAGGGACATTTGCGCGTAAAAGGAGCTATTGATAAAATGACATACTCATGATTAGAATATCAGGACAATAAACTTGCAACATTCTTTCTCAAAGCGTGTTCATGAGTAAACACAATAAACAAACGTAAACTTAAATCAGCTTTGACAAGGCATCGTAACATGTAGCAAAGACACTCGAGTCGTGTACAAGAAAAAAACAAAGATCTTTTCGAAAGATTAACAGATTGCTCGTGTTAAGTTTATTTTCTATGTTTGCCTCATGTTAAGTTTATTTTCTATGTTTGCCTCATGTTAAGTTTATTTTCTATGTTTGCTTCATGTATATTTTCGCGGTATGTGACCGGTTGTGTACTATACAGGATCAGGGTGGTAATATAAATTGAAAATGGCAAATAACCCCAAAAAACTTTGTCAGCAACTTGTGTTATGGTGAGTTTCCCAAAGTGATTTAAAATAAAAGAAATTATGGTATTAATTGATTCCTTTTGAACCCCAAATGGGTACTTTTATATAGTTTACTTTATTAGTTTCCAAGTAACTTTAAAGACGATATTTGTTACAAACTTTGATAATTGTTGCAGCGTATGCAATGTTTGCTTATAATAATTATAACAAAAGTAGTAAAATTATCATTAAACTTAATTGCTGGGAGACATATTTGTTTTGACAAGAGCAAATAACTCGGACCAAGTTTTGCAAAATACAAATCTCCAATGATAGATCTATCTTCGAATGTATTGCATAAAGACCAACCCTTTGAATTTGAATGCAGGTCGTTAATAGCAGTGAACATGTTTTGAATAATCTACAAGAGTCTTAAATGATTCAAGAAGAAAACAATGCCTCAGTTCAAATATGTTGTTCAATATCTCATTAAAACGAAGGTTTTAATTTACAAAATCGTATACAACAGAAGAAATATCGACTTGATCATACCCCACAAAAGAGACGCGGCAATCAGAGTAGGTGATAGTCTATTGTCTTCTAGGACCCAAACCAAAAACAATGAAGCCAGGGCTTTTGCTTCTGCTTTAGGTCACATAGACACAAAACAATTGTTACTGATTGCAAACTCTGAAGTGCAGATTATCTATACTTTTTGACACCATTGAATGGAATCAGTAATGATAACAAAATCCCTTATAAATGCATTGTTATGCATTTATTACGCATTTGAACTAAGCTATTGGGTAAATTTGGCAAAAAAGACATACAAACTGTTGCTAGTATCAAAACAACCGTATTCTCCTTGATTGAAAGACAACTAGTTGAAATTCAAGAGTGACTGATAATTGACCTCAAAGTAGGTCAATTGTCTGATGCGAACTTGGAGCTATTTGTGCATGCAAATTGTCTCCTAAAGTTGTTCGGGCTCTTGAAAGACGATACTTTATGTATTTACTGCATGAATATGTAAATTACAAGACACAGACAATACAAGTTATCGACGACCTTATCTTCCGGTAGATGAGGATTTTGTATAATAGACGAGGCGGTGGTGTGGCCGCGTATGTTAAACAAACTCTAAATTTTACTCATAGTATTCGACATGATTTAATGCCTAAAGAACTAGAAATAATCGTTCTTGAAATTAACATTGGTTGTGCCAAGCCAATTATATTTGACATTTGGTACTGACGTCCAGGTACAAGCATTCAATTATTTGACCACTTGGATAATGTATTAGATAAATGTGAAATTGAAAACAAAGATATTGTAGTAATCGGTGATTTAAATTGCGACTTGTTAGAAAATACAAATCCATGTTGTTACACTAAAAGGTTAATTGATATTAGTTCAAACTACAATCTGCATAAACTTATTAAGGAACCAACGAGAATTACCGATACCACAGAAAGTTAAATTGACCACGTATATGTGTCCGAAACTAAAAAAATTACTAACAGCGGTGTAAATCACATCGCAATTAGTGACCACTCGTTGATCTACGTTACTGTCGCAAATGGATATAACAATTGTAAGAACAGAAAAGATGAACATGTTTATCAATATAGTCGTAAAGTTCTATAAACATTTCGACAGTTTCGAGTTTCTGAATGATCTAAATCACATCGACTGGTCACATGTGACCATGTGCAGTGATGTAATGATATTTGTAGTAAGCACGCCCCAGTTAAAAAGAAGCGAGTGCGAAGTAAAAGATCGCTATGGCTTACTAAGAATATTATTCAACTGTTACGGTCAAAGATTTTAAATGGCCAAGGCCAAAATCACCTTACACGGGTTCAATGAAAAACAAACAAATACACTGTCTATAAATTTATATCAACAATAATTTTAATTTTGTTTACTTATTTGTACTTAACAGCATGCACTGAGATACTATCCCTTGTAATTACTAACTTAATTTATACACTGAAATACCTTTACTTGGGTCTGGTGTTTCGACGATTAATTCCGCGCGATCCCATTGGAACATAGAAAATATAGTCCGCGCACTTAAGTCAATGTCCAAGATGTTTCAAAATGATATAAATGTCCACGTAGAATTTGATCTTGGTCTTGTTTATTTGATCTTCACCGATGGCCAATTCCATCGTGACAGGCGTGACTTTTGCATGAACGTTTTTGTCTAAGAATAGCTGGTAAATTTTATCTACAGGCAATACTACGGAAACATCCCTATATGTTGTAGTAAACATTCCATATTGGATGCAAAAATTGAAAATTTTAATCTAACTCAATCACTGTCTTTAAAACGGGGACACAAAGTGTGCGTGACAGGCGTGACCTAAACTGACACTGCCTTTTCAAAAATGTGGTTTAATGCTGAATTCTATCTCTTTCCCACGAGAGATTTGATTCCTGTTTATGTTGCAGTATATCTCCTTGGGGGAACCCATCAGGAAACATTTCACTTTTGGAGCTGTAGCTCTTAACTTGGAGAATACAGGCTAAATAATTTCGTGACAGGCGTGACGTGACAGGCGTGACATTTGTGCACACTTAGTAAAACTTGATTTTAGCAATGAATCTGTTGTTAATAACTTCTTTATTTATGATTATGATTTATTTTCAACAGTTTTAATACTGTCTTAAGCAAGTCTAATCTATTTTTGAGCTTTAACCCTTGTCCTCCTGAGCTATTTTTGTAACACGTCCTCCGGAGGGTTGTTGCAACCACCGTAATATTTTAGAACGGAACCTCCTATGAACTTGCGTTTGCTATTAATAGATAGGTATGATCCTTTCCTATCCAACGATACCAAGATCATCAAAATCGGCCAAGGCGTTACGTAATTATGACGTCATAAAACACTTTCGGATTGGAAAATCAGGCAAAATTGCATTATGGCAAAAATGGCCACCAAAAAGCAAAATGTTGCTATAAAAGTTCTAAACAACAGATTTTCGTCGGGTTTTTTGCTAATTAAGAAGAGAAATGATGATTCTAACATGTCTCTTTAGTTTGAGTCTTTTAGCATTCACATTTTTTTCAAAATGGCGACTTAAATTTCCGGGATTTCGACTTCGTGACAGGCGTGACCGATTTTGAGATGTAATAGTGGAGAAATAAGCAATCACTGAATGTTTGTATATTGCTTTGCAGATGAAGACTCCATGAATAGAAGATAGATATTGATGTTTCACCAAAACATGACCTTTTAATAAAACACAGCAAAAACTTTTCATGGTTTTCGTGACAGGCGTGACATCTGAAAACGGCAAATTCTAACAACACATTACTCGGCTATGATTAACATTTATTACTAAAACATGATTGTACTATAGAGCACAGACACTGAGGCTTCGTATACACTAATAAGGAAAAATCTCAGATGTGTTTCTTTGTTTCAGTACCAAATCACTTTTTGGTGCAAATGTGAGGGTAAAATGTTACTAAGGCAACATCCAACTTACACCAGTCATAAAATAAGTTCTATTTGCTTTATGGAAAAAACAAAAGTAGTTCCTGAGACCTTGATTTGTTTACTTTCAACTCAGGTATTACTTTTATGTCAGAATTGAACTTGAAAAATTCATGTATGTGATACAAGATCATGGAATTAGCCCGATGTAAAATATCCAGTGTCCTTATTTTTAAAACGATGCAACTTTGTAAACAATCTCCTCGCTGTTAAAGTTATATCCGGAATCCAGATTACAAGATTGTCAAAAGATAATCCACAGGTTAATCCAATCCTGGTATTAAACAACACATATAAAATTCCCTACTGGAATTAATTGTTCTCCTCAAAATAATATATTTCAAGCTCTCCAGAGCTTAATCAGCAAACTCAGCAAAAACGGCAAAATAAGGCCGAAGCCA
>JXSR01S055423.1:35183-45258 GCA_000969725.1 Ophiothrix spiculata | reverse complement strand
ATAAATAAATAAATAAATAAAATACCGTTGCTGTTACTAGCAAAGTCTGAATTATTATTTGTTATTCCGTAATATGAACTCGTGATACAATCTGAAAATTCAATGTATCAACAAGATTTGATGATCCGAACTGAATAAGTTTAAGAAGGATTTGTTTTTGAAAAAATTACCATGTGAGCGAAAACACAATTAACCCACCTTACTCATACAGATGTACACGGAATTTGTTAAAAAAAGTTTGTCCGGACCTCGTGCTCCCCTTAGTCCCTTAGGTATTTCGTAACATAATCGTTGTGTTTCAAAAACGATTATTTTTAAAAATGTTAGAAACAAAGAAACCGTTAGCAGAAATAAGTTGCTGCGACAGGAGAGATCAAAAAAGGCCATCAGATGTTCAGAAAACATGTTCCGAAAACTTGCTCGACATCCAAATACCTGAAGGCTACGAAACGAGAGATATCTCAGGAAATTCTTGAATCTCACGACTAGAACATGGTTATTAATCACACAAACAGCATCTCAGTTGCAAAGGTATGATGCTTGGATTTCAGTGTTTTAGAAAAAAAAATCACCGTTTACTACATTTGAGTTATATCATGTTTCGTGTGGAGCAAAAATATCGTCTGGAACCTAAACTAGAGACAGAGAACCGACTAAAAAGTAATAGATGGATAGATTCAGATTCAGATTCAGATTCTTTATTTCCATAAACTAAACATATATAAGAACAGCATCAAAATAACATTTAAAAAACAAACAAAAAATCAGAACAAACTAATTAAGGAAAGGACCCGAAGGCCAATGAGGCCTGTTGAATGTCCATCCCTATATAGAATACAAAAAGTTACAAACATTGGTTTAAGATAAAACCCAACAGCACAATTACCAAACAAGACAAAACAGGGATATGCTCAAAAACTTACATATAATTAAGAATAATATTTTGCTTAAGTTGATTTCGAAACTGTTTCACATGATTGTATTTCTTTGTTTCATTGGTAAGACAAACATTTCGTTGTGTCATTGGTAAGGCAAACATTCCCACCAAGTTTAAATGAAATCAACTGAACGGTACTGGATAGTTAATATGAATGATCTTAACCATTCTTGGTCTCGTCCGATTCGTTGGATTAACCCCATCAACGGAGGGAGTATGTCAATTATAGGATGGTCTATACTGGGTAAAAATCTCATTGGGCCTGCTTCTACATTTTTCTCTTATATTACATTTTCGCTTAATACATAACATATTTCAAAATGCAGTTAGTATGAACTAAATATGAAAATTTGCTTTAAAATTAACTTAAGTTATTATTATTCAGATATCAAAGTAGATTTATAGATAATATAGAAGAATACAAATTGAGGTAAAATTGTTTTGAAAATGACATGATATCACATTTGGAGACAAGAGAAGTCTCTGCCGACAGCACAGGAAATACAAGCTTCTCACGTATGCTCAAAACATACAGTAACATACACTTAGTTCGCCGTTGTACAAAAAGCTTCCTTTACATATATATTCAAGGACGATCTCATACTCAAAACCACTTAAATGTTACAACTGCTTACAGATATCGTCAACCTTCATAGAACAGAAAAGAGATCAAATCATATTTGTTACAATAACTTTAAAACTCGCTACCTTAAACCAAAAGGCTTTTAAGGAGAACGCAGGTGGAATTTATCATCGCATGACTGCGACATAGAGACAATATGAAGTGCATCTCACGTACGACGCTATATGTTTCAATCCGCAAAGAAATCCAGTCGTAATAATAAAACCTACCATTTTAGAGGGATTTATTGTATTTTGAAATCATGTCCATTCATCTTCAAATCATAATACTGCTACCATGTAATCCCATATATTTTCTCAATTTTCAGAAGAGAAGTTATCAAGTCCCATCATGCTTGTAAAAATATTCCAGTTGTATTCTAGAACCCAATGGCTATTATATTAGGGGAACGCTGGGGAAATCTAACTTCACATGAATACAACAAGTGATAGTGAAAACATATCTTATATAGGTGGTTATTCAAGTTTGTTATTTCTTTTTTAGCAATATATTACGTTCTAAAAATATGAATCTGTAACTGAGTGCACGGGTGATGAATGTAGTTTTAATGTCCTTTCAACTTAAGATATCAATCAATTAGAATCCTAAAGCGAAAATTGTTCATGTTTAAATGAAGTTTGCGATAAAGCCTATCAAAAAAAAATCATGATTTATGTAAATTATTTTACAGAATCTAAATATTTTCAATTTCTAAATCTTGCAGATTATACTTTAATAAAGATATCCGTCAGTACATCATGATATTTTAGGGGGGTTTATTTTATTTTAAAATCATGTCCACTGATCTTTAAATGTTAAACCTGCCTACATGTATTTTCCCAACTTTCAGAAGAGAAGTTTACAAGTCCCATCACGCTTGTAAAAACATTCTGGTTGTATTCTAGAACTTATGGCTATTATATTAGGGGAACGCATGGGAAATCTAACTTCACATGACTACAACTAGGGGACATTAAAAGCACATTTTATCTAAGTGGTATTACTTTAATTTATGCACTATATAGATTAAATCTATCTAATTTTTTCACAATGTATTTATTATTATTGTAACATTACGTTCTGAGAACATGAGCCTCTAATTGAGTGCACGATTTATGAATGTACTTTTAATTTCTGTTCAAGATATCAATCAATTAAAATCCTAAAGGCGGAAAGGTTCCAATGTTTAGAAACAAACTACAATCGTTGTTGTACACAACAAATACATCGTAGGGACTTGTACGCACGGAAGCTGAGAAAATACAAGAGTAATTTATTTAGGTAGCTTTGCAACATATTCTTATATTCGGCAGACATAAAATATCATGCAATATTTTTAGTAAAGTTATATCTATACACAGCCGTATCTTGTTTTAGTAGTTGGCAAAAAGTGGACATTTGTTAGATAAAATAGAATATGTTAATGTAAATTTGCTTCCACATGATAAAAGATTTTTGTTAAAATTTGCTTTCATATATTAATATATTACATTCCTTGCTAAATTTTCCAGAAGTCGTTATTACCATATTATTATTAAAGAGGGGTTACAGTTCCTGGGTGAATCTCAGGTCTACTAAACAGGAATCAGTTAAAATTATATGTATTTTCTGTTTTTGACCAAACTTGTGCACAGTTAGGATTGTCATACATGTAAGTGACGGAAGTGTGAATATAACAGAAGCCTCTGTCTACCCTTTTAAGTCAACAAAGGTAATACATGTATAAACCTCAAGCGCCTTAGTGCAATAACATCCTGTAAACATATCGTCAAGGACGATCTCATACTCACAACCACTTAAATGTTACAACTGCTTACAGGTATTTTCACCCCCGGTTTTCACCTTTCATAAATACAGAGACGTTCACAAGAACTCTAATCATGCTTGGAAAATATCTTCAGGAACTTAATTTTGTATCCTGGAATCTAACGGCTATTGGATTAGAGGAACACATGGGGAATTTAACATCACATGAATACAACAAGGAGGCAATAAAAATCACATTCGTATGTTCAATTTGCTGTTGAATTTCATTTTCAAAGAAATTCAACCGTTGATATAAAACTTGAAATATATGTATGGAAGACTTTTATTTTAGTAGTCTCCATTTGCTTATGTAACATCCTGTACACTTGAAAACTCGTGCCTCTAGGTAAGGGCAATTGTGACAAATGTACTCTCTTTTTAAAATCCTAAGCAAAAAGATAATCTAACAATTAATGTTCCTTAACTTATCTGATATGCTATCTTCTCTTGGAAAACATGTTATTGTTTTGACTCTTTCTACAAATGGGATGCAGTGGCGCAACTATCGTTTTGTCCACCCTTGGATTTTTTGAGACATTTAAAAAAAGCACAGTGAAAAGGGGGCACGGAAAAAGAGGAGAAAAAGAAAAAGGAAAGAAAAAGAAAAAAAAGTAAAGAAAAAATAAAAGGAAGAAGAAAAGAAGGAAGGAAAAGGAAAAGAAAAAAAGAAAAGGAAAGAAAAAGTGGTAAGAGAAGAGGAAAAGGGAAAGGATTTCAAATATTAGACACCACTAGCGAGCTTCTAGTGCAAAAAAAACCCCTAAACATGCAGGCTTTAAGGGGGCTCCGTCCCTACACCTCATCGGGACCGCTGCACTCTGGACGCCCGCCAGGAACCTCATCCCTCGGACTCCGGAGGAGCTTACTTTCCTGGATGAGACCTGTTAAAGAAATCTTAGAGGTTTTGTCCACCCTTGGATAATGCCTCGTTACGTCTCTATGGGGGGATATCTAATCTTGTATTTTAATTAATAAAAGACAACATATATAAAATGTGTCAAACTAGCACACTATTACGCCCGAGATGGTTCGTCATACATTTTAGTTGTGACTTTAATACAAGTCGAAAAATGCAGACATAAGAAACTCGATACCAGCGATCTAGTCAACTGCTCTATTACTGAAAACAATACCCTTTTGCATTCAATACATTTGTTATTATATCCTCTTAAAAACATGAGAATGGTGCTGAAAATTATAAGATTGCGAACAATTAAACTCACGTGCTTGCCAGTCGCAAACCAAAGTGCTGCTCACTTGAACATTTAAAATGCAAATCAGTAGCTCAAATTGAACTGAATTATTATTCACACCTTTAATACAAAAGTCAGCGTTTAGTTAACGTCCTCTTCACTTTCAAAGTGAATTCCGCTCTTACATCCAGGGTCGCACGAGCGTAAACAAACCTTGTTTAAAAGGACAGTCTCGTGCTTGGAATGGGCTATTCCAGTTAAAATCCATATACCCCCTATGGAAGACATTACCTTAATCTCTCACACAGGGAGTGTGAATTTTTAATGGAGTCACCAATTTAGATTACCCCATTTGAAATTCACACTCCCTGTGTTGGAGGTTAAGGTGATGTCTTCCATAGGGGTTGTGTGGACTTCAACTGGAATAGCCCAATATCACTCCAACAAACTCGCAACATACTTTCTCAAAGCGTGTTTATGAGTAAACTCATTAAATCAAACAAGGCAAGGAATCGTAATATGACGAAAAAAGATATGAGTCGAGGTACAAACATAAACACAAATCTCTTCAAACGTTTAACAGCAGCTTGTTCGTATTAAAGTTAATGTTATATGTTTGCCTCATGTTTGCATGTTTTCAAATTTGACAGGTTGTGTACAGCATCAGGGTGGAATATAGAAATGTGTAATTGTTTCACTAGACATGATAAGAAAAATATTGTTAAAATATTTTGGTGATTGTTTTGATTTGTTACTCTACCATTTACATGAAAACAAAAATAAAAACCCAACAACAACAGTATGGTATTAATGAGAGAAAAAAGAACAGTCTACCACTTGATGATTACTGAAAAGTGTTGCTATTTTTGAGAACATTTTGAGACGATGTTTTGGGAAAAATCATAAAAATTGTTGCAGTGCATGTATTGTTCACTCCTGAAAGCTTATAATATCACACACATATTAAAATTATCTTTCAAATAACCCGGACCACCTTTAGTGAGTGATTAAATCTCCAGGTGCATATCTGTCTTCGTATCCATTAAGACCAACCATCTTAATTCGACTGCTGGTAGTTAATAGCAGTGGACATGTTTGGAATGACCTTAAAGAGTCTTGAAAGATACAAAAGAGACGTGTTTGAAAATATTATTTGGTGAATAAAGACATAAAAACTCTTGCTAGTATCACGTCAAACCGATTCTCCTTGATTGAAATACAACTAGTTGAAATTCAAGAGTTACTGGTAATTGACCTCAATGTAGGTCAGTTGCTTGGAGGTATTTGTGCATGCAAATCTTCTCCTTAAATTGTTCAGGGCTCTATAAAAGACGATGTCTTTTGTATGTACTGCATGGATCTGTAAATTAACCAATACACACTATATAGTTAACAGCAACGCTTATCTACCGGTTAATAAAGAACATATTAACAGTATTGAGCTCACATAAAGATATAACCGTTTTTACGTCAAAAATCATGCATTCAGATAAAGATTGAACTCTGTGTTTGTCAGTGGTATATCTAACTTCAATATACCGAGTGAGTCAAAAAAACTGCAATAGTAAAATAAAAGCCATATTTTAGGAACACGAGATACCATGAACATGAAATGTATTAAGTAAATAGATCACAGATTTACCTTTAAAATGGTGAAAGAATGGGGAAAATTGATAAAGGCGTCATAGAGATACACTTATTTGAATAGGAAGGCTTAAAACAGTTCTGTCCAACTGTCGTGCATATGTTTTATTCAATACGTAGGACACAATTATGACATACTCTTTTCTCTTTGGTTCAGGTACGTTGAAAAGGGCCGTTTGAGCTTGGTGGCCCTGAATATTCAATATTAGAGCATTTCTTTGCGAGCTCACTTCGGGATCCCTTGCCTGACGAACGCGGTCGACGTTCCTCCTACTTCTTGCCGTTCGCGGTCTTCAAGATCTCTCTTTATTTAGTTTATGGACTGTTCTTTGTTCTTTTAAATTTCGCCTGAATTCATAGATAGTGGATGCACATCGTACACCCGATTGGGAGAATGTACCCCGGAATCTCCGTTTCACTTTTGCATGAGATTTGGTGGTAAAATAAACCGCAGCAATAAAAGCACATTGCTCGTTTGTGAACTGATCTTGAGGCATTTTAAACAGTGACTGATTGAAAAGCTCTCCCTTATAAGACAGTGTCATTTTGGAAAGATCGCCTAAATTATCTTTTATATGTAAATTAATAGATTAAGACGAGATTTTCACTGGAGCAAGGTAATCAGTTGGTGTTATTATTCAAGACGTGCATGCACGAAATTCAATTAAATATTGGTACTTACTCGTTATGAACTGTCGTTTGACGAGTCATGCTCATTTGGACATAACTGTTTTCATACCATAATATTCAAATAAGGTTATCTTCGCAATGCCTTTATCAATTTGCACCATATTTTCACCATTTGAAAGCTTTATTCATGATCTATTTAGAAATTAATATCTTTTGTTCGAAATTACTTTTGTTCTTACAATATGGCTTCCATCTAATCATTGCAGTTTTTTTACTCGCGTGGTATATGCCACATAGGTTAAAATGGTTAAAAATTACTCATTTGGTCAAAAAGGGAATGTGCTCAGCGTTGGGTACAATATTACACATTTTACGGATTAAATGTGTAGGTTCCGATCTCTTTCCCATCCCCCAGAGCACAACCGGAAGTAGTAAATTTTTGAATGCCAAAAGCCCATTTTTTTTTTTATTATGAATCCAAAATTTCGGAGATATAGCACAAAATGTATAATTAATTGGTATACCTATTTTCCATTTCTTTTGTATTTACATAACAACCTCATCCCCAGGGTTGCATACTTTATTTTGCCTCTCAAGAGAAAACAAGACACAAGCTAAGGTTGAAACCCTGCACACTGCATTTCAGAGGGCAAGGTCAATCAGTTAAAAGTAAATTATATACATCTTAAAATAGGAACCTACAGCTTTAAAATGTAACCACAACATGCGGTGTACAGTTTTCCCCGCAAACAACCATGTTCCCGATTTACACACATAATATGTGTCACAGTTTGGCACAATGAGGTTAATATATCCAAGAGTGTCTGACATGTCGCAAACGGGGCTAAATCAACTGCTTAAAGAAGTAATTTGTGTGGAAAAAATATCGCTCTGATTATCATTTTTGGCCCAATTTAACACGAGCGACTTTTTAGGTAAGTTTGTAACAAAAAGATTTTTACAACTCGATTCGTTAAAAGTGACCCCTCAAGCAGTTTAATTGCAATGAAGAGTCTTAATGTTATTTACTTATCGTGTAGATCGCGTATATTGTGATATAGACTGCTGCAGGCTCTCTTGCATTTACAAATAGAAGACTAGTTCAAAAACCATTAAGACCAAACACTTAACTGAGTAGTAGACTACTCTTGAGGTTACTTGACTAAAAATGCAACAGTTTTAATGGAATAAGTAAGTGCATGTATTACTTTGTGATAAATGTTGAGCTGCGCCCTATTTTCCCATCTCATCAGAGACTGCATTAGCTACTCCCTATTTTTCCATTACATCATGTACTTTACTCATGATTATAGTCGATTATTCAATGAGTAAGGGAAGTAAACTTGAAATTGGATTAAGTATCTCATTAGGGCTTGTGTTAAAGTACCTTGGTGAAATTACATGATAATTCTATTGTAATGGCAGCAATGTATGGCAAGAATTCTAGACTGCTTGACAACAGTATATATGACGATAATGTATATTAAGCCTCGTCGTACCAAAATGATGTATTCTTATAGCATTGCAAGATAATTTACAAGATCATTAGTCTGATAAATTTGAAAAAATTGGCGCCCACCTAGCCGAAACCTTATATTTCAGAGACAAATGTGAAATGTCACTCGTGCATGAATGAAATTTCACAAGAACATTTGAATAAGAGTAAAATATCATTCTTAAAGAGTTCAATGATTTTAACTTTTAAAGCGAGCGCCATGAAACTTTATCTATTTACCCCTTTATTTATAATGTGGAAATGATATTAATATGCAGCAGCTAAGCATATTTTAACTAAAAACAAACAGGAAACAATAGAAATTATCTAACCATTATTTGAATAAATATGGCTTGATAATTTTACATTTTAATCCTCATCTCTTCGTTTCTTTGTAAAAACATCTTGCAACATACTTGAGTAAATCAGTTTGTTAATATCTGCCCGGTAGATATATTTGGGGATGCTCGGGTAAGGTTTTGGAGTCAACATTAATTTGTTAATGATCAAAGCCGCAAATTTGAAAGCATTACATTACACCACACCCAAGGTGTACCTATGCATCTTTCATTAAAGTTACTCAATGTTGGCATAACATGGTGTAATTTTGTACTTTGGTTTACAAGACATTGTTTATAACATACTTCGGAATTTTCAAACGAAAAAGACCTTTTACGTTCTTGTCTTTCTTCGTACAATCTACGAATAATAATTATTTGACCGCAACAATTACTATTTGCGAAACAAGATTTAGTATCAGATATCATAGGAAATATTGGTAAAAAGTAATCATTGACTTGGATAATTGTAATGATTGAACGTACACAATGGTAGATGTACATTGGAAGCTGATTCCGTTGATTAGCCAATATTAATCTTAAGCCAAAGTACACTTACTGTCAGATGCAAATTTACAAGCAAACAACATGTAGACCATCTAGACGGAACTCACAAGCGAGCGCCGTAGACGTGAGCACGTTTGCTTGCGAGGTACATCTAGATGGACTCACTACATGCATTATAATAGCAAGCAAAATCATAATTGAGCTTTAAATAAAGCGAAATAACATGTAAAAATGCGATGTGAAAGAGTCGTAATTCATTTTCTCCCCAACAAATTATATTTTTTGCCAATTTTGTGACATAATATTTCTGACAATTTTTATTATCTCTTCAAGAGGTTCAAAATACGCTGATGTATTTTCTCGTCCTTCTGCTGGTTTTTTATTCCAATTTCTCGCATTTTGAATACATGATGCGAGATGCATCTAATAATATCAAAGCTATTTAATGAAAACAATGATCATAACCCGTAAAAAGCTTTGGAATATCACTTTATAAAAAGGACAGACAAACGTTTGTTAGCAATAGGTGAGCCGTATCTCCTTGAATAAAAGATAACTAGATAGAATTCAATGGCGGATGATAATTGAACACAAAGTGGGTCAACCTACTGATGCAGACTTGAAGCTATTTGTTCATGCAAATTGTCTCCTTAGATTATACGGGGCCATATCAGGCTACCGTGTCTCGAAAGCATCGTGACGGGGTATTTTTTGCTCACAGCAATGTTTTACCCTCTTACGCATGACAAATTATCACAACTGTTAGCATACGAGGAGGAGCAGATTCTGTAAATTATACGATATACTTGACTATTCATTTCCCTAACAAAAACCCCTTTAAACCTTTTATTTTGATAAGGTTCAAACTCACAGGATATGTTAGAATCATCATCTCCTTTCTTT
>JXSR01S055413.1:0-12530 GCA_000969725.1 Ophiothrix spiculata | reverse complement strand
CACTAGTACGAATCTCCGTAAAATGTACCGTATCAAAACTCGTAGAACCATAGTTTTCCAAATCAGCCCGATGCCTTTTACCAATTTGGATGTAACTTGACAATCAAACATCTACTAACCAAAAGCAAGGTGTCATTTTAAAGCTAAAAATATAATCTTTCAGATGAGACTAAACAATCAACTTTCATTTTGTGTCCCTTTAAATCATGTGCATTCCCGCTAGCAGGTAAAACAATTCCGCGTACATTCGGCTTGATTTTGATTTTTGGACCCTTACGGTACCTTTCGATGTGGCGGGTCACATTTATAAATGTAACTGATCAATTTTCTGGTGTTTTTTTTCAGTTCTCCTGTGGCAGGCTTCCTGCGTTTTCTTCACTTATGGAGCAGCCATGATTGGAAATCATCACCTTTAATTGTCAATTTGAATAATGAGCTCCAAGGTAAGTCAACTGTTTAGTACACCCAGAGGGGGGGGGGTCTTCAAAATATTTATACGGGTATGTGCCAGCCAGACTTTGAAAAACTGATCAACTCTATACCTATTTTTGGCTCAAAAAACAATTTTGATGGAAAAGCACCCAAATTTACTCAAGTTGGGTACTTTTTTTTTGCAAATTTTCCGAAAAAGCACCCAATTTATGAAAATCGGTGCTTTCATCTCAGACAAAAACCACCCAATCGCTATACCAAATCTGTGAAAAACCCACCTTAAAAGGTAGGCACATATACGTATATCTTGTAAAAGTACCCCCCCCCCCACCACGGGTAGTACACCCGCTGTAAATCATAATTTGCTGGTGCCACCGTTGGTCTAATATGCCTGATGCAATTCCAACAATCACCATAATGTATTTTTAGGCCAAGTGAATAATTTTTTTTGTTTCTTATCCGGGTTTTGATGAAAGGGAGGAAGAAGGAATTTTTATTTTTTACTTTCAAAATAAATATAACTTTAAGCAGCCATTGCAGATGCGACTAATATACACTCGCATGACAAATAAAGCAAATAAAATGGCTGAATATTTCTCTAGTTTCAGAATTATAATGCCTTTTTAATATCAGCATCAATGTTTTTCCTCCATTATCATTAACATAGACAGTGACTATGATGAAATCAGAGACCATTTCAGTCATCACAGAACCCAATTACCAGTCATGTTTATAGCCATGCCTGTTGATAAACTGTCTTCAGAGTGGACACGACACTTGCCTACTGTACAGGTAAGTGCCAGAACCCAATTACTAGTCATGTTTGTAGCCACACCTATTGATAAGCTGTCCTCAGTATGGACTAGACGCTTGCCTACTGTACAGGTAAGGACTAGGACCCAATTACCAGTCATGTTTATAGCCACACCTGTTGATAAGCTTCCCTCAGTATGGATTAGACACTTGTCCAATTACTAGTCATGTTTATAGCCACACCTGTTGATAAGCAGTCCTCAGTATGGACTAGACATTTGCCTACTGTGCAGGTAAGGACCAGGGCCCAATTACTAGTCATGTTTATAGCCACACCTATTGATAAGCTGTTGTTGTTGTTAAGAGGGTTAACAAATATTTGCCTGCAATTTTCTTTGATAGATTGGAATCAGATTTCGAACATAGGTGCAACATGGCAACCTTCATTTATAGATGATGTCAAAGGTCATGTACCAAGGTCAAGTTATAAGATCGGGTGAAAATGACAAAGTAATTTTTTTCCTAGGTAACTTCCGCAGATTTCGAAGGATTGTAACCAAACTTGGATCATAGGTGCATCATGTGAATCCTTATTTATTGGTGACGTCAAAGGTCACCCAATGTCAGAGATCATATAAGTTGAAATTACAATGACAAATTTAACTTTAACCTTTAACTTCTGCATATGATGGATTGTATCCAAATGTGATATGGTAACCTTCATTTGCTTATGAAGTCAATTCTGCCCCATAAAGCAAAAACGCAGTATGTGCATATATAAAGCATAATAGATACATCCTTTTAGTATACAATTTCATTTCACTTCACTCTCATGTAAAAAGATTGTATGTACATATTTTGGATATAGTAGATACTGTCTTAAGTTATGCAAATTATTTTG
The DNA here is from genome assembly GCA_000969725.1 of Ophiothrix spiculata. Taxonomy (NCBI): domain Eukaryota; kingdom Metazoa; phylum Echinodermata; class Ophiuroidea; order Amphilepidida; family Ophiotrichidae; genus Ophiothrix; species Ophiothrix spiculata. Next base: position 10,444 of record JXSR01S055413.1, on the reverse strand, counting down.
TGCAGGATTTTTCCCAAGGGAAAAGGAAGTAGCTTGCGATTTACATGCAATACACATACTGTGTTTTACCTTGTTGGGTAGAGTTGTTGTAAGATGAAAATGTCAAACCCGGGGATCTCATTCCAGTATTTGTATAGTAGCTTAATAGTTTCTCGCACAATGTTTTCCTATTTTCAGATTTTACAAAGACTGGTAATCTTGGCAAAAGAATCCCTTACAGTTCTGCAGACACAACTCATGACTAACAGCCGTAGTCTGGACACTAAGGTATGTATATCTTGTTGTAATCATGAATATTGAATAAAATGGCTTGCAAAACAAGGGTCATTCCCACCAATTGAAACCTTTATCTTAGGCTTGGCATTAAAAGGCATTCGCTCGCCCGAGTGACATTCACTCACCCTAGCAAGAGTTATTGTACCTCCGGATATATTCGGAGTTTGACCCGATATCCAGGCAGATCGCGTAAATCTTCACTCGCCACATATACAGCGTGTGCATTTTGTTTCACGCGCAAACTGTCTGCGTTTCAAGTAACGTGTATTGCTACTTGCTCTGACCAAATTATGCCAATTTTCCCGCTAAACCGTTGTAAAGATTCTCGAAGTGATGCACGCAGAGCCGTTAAATGCCGGAGGTCGATAACTCGCCCTCCATCAGTGACAATTCAAGATGGCTGCTGTCCCATAGGATTTACACGGCGGTGAAATCAAAATGGCGGCGAGTACAGATTCCTCTTTTAAAATTCCTTGATATAGATAAAGTAGTACAACACAGGGTGCCACACTGTTCACTGCACACTTCCAAGTCGAGAATCTATGATGTTTCCATTTCCTAGCGATCTATAATTTATTTGATTGTTTTGATTACAGCAAGTGTTCCGTGCTCCTCTTGAGCCGTATGATGTTATCATCCATCTGAGCCACCAGCTAGTGCCAAGACTGCATCATGCCATGGATATCCCAGGTGATGTACACACTCAGCAGGATGTACCCTCAACAGCAACGGTCAAGGAGTTACCAGTGGTGAACTTTGACCCTGTCAGTTGCTATGTTAATGAGCTGGAGGTAAGAGTTCTGGACCTATAATTTTATTTTATATTACAAGGGGTATTGTTTGTGCCTACTTTTTGAATATTTTTTTTTTAGTGATTTTATATCTTGGCAATTTGATTCAATGTCCGTTTTTCTATTGTTCACAAGTGAAGCAGTCAATTTTTATTTTTTTAATTTTTTTTTCAACTTGAACTTGGCTCAAACGGTAAGGTGCGGAAGATTCCGAGTTCAAACCTGCTTGTGCCAAAAAGTTGAATGTGCTTGAAATTCCTGTGGACAAAGAACTAGCAGCTAATTGTCTCATGAAGACCTGTACAAAACTTGGCTCGGGGAGCTGATCTGGGCAGCAATGGTGCTTATGTGGGCTGATCAAGGTTCAATGCCCCTAGAGGTTGCCGCAGAACCTGAAATGATGATTGGTGTGGAATGGAATTTTTAGTAGTTAGCAAACACCTGAAAAGTGTGCCGAGGGAGGCATACCGCACTCTAAATTCCCTGTATTGAACAGTATGAAAATCTTATGATATATACGAAAAATAAAGTAAAATAACATTTAGGTGAAATAAAATTGAAAATATAATCTCGCAATTGATTGACTTCATTTTCATTTTTTGCAATATATGATTCTGTAGGCTGCTTATGGTGAGATGGCACTGTTCTTTCATGATGAGCATGGTGGTGATTTGATTGCAGTCCTGTGGAAACCATCAGCATTCAAGCCACAGCCATTTACGGTAGGTCTGCAAAATACGAGGGGGGTTCAGTAAGTTTGTGGCCTGAGGTAGAGGGAGATGAGCTATGCAATTAGGCCTAAAAAAAAAATTGTTTGATTGGCGTAACCCGACCGACCCTAATTTTACCACCGACCCTAGATATTTTTATTTTTTGAGCATGGTAAAAAACCTTCAAATCCCAAATTTGATGGGAATCGATTCATGCAAGCCCAAGATATGGCTTGCAGGACATTCAAAATGACAAATAAAAGATGTGATACAGAAAAAGTGAAGATGTTTTTGTATATGTGCCATATATTTTGTGTTCTGTAATGTGAAACATACATTTGTAGACTTAGAAAATAATAAAAAAATATTAAAAAAAAAAAAAACGACCTACCTACCCTATTTTTTTTTCTATGTTACGCCAATCAAACAATTTTTTTTTTTTTGGCCTTAATGTGAGATGTAGATCAACTCAATTGATGAATATTCGCAACGTTGTAAGTAAGTGTCAGCTTTTGTTTGTATTTTTACCAAGGAATTTTTATAGGGGATTCGGGATATACTGCCATCTTGTGTCGCTCGTGGAGCAGAGTTATTGTACCTCCGGATATATTTGGAGTTTGGCCCGACAAGTCTCCCGATTTAGGCGGGAGTCTCCCGATTTTAGGCAGCCCTCCTGGGTTGCCACAGATGGCCATATCTCCCGCTTTTTGAAAAAACCTCCCGCATTGAAAAAAAAAAATCTACCGCGATGTTCCGCTAGCGTGTATTACGACCGCGTACATGGTACATTTTGTTAAGAGATTGGAAATGAGATCATTTTTTGAGTTGTATGTGTGCTTTGGAGACCCTTTTTGTCCCTTCAGTTTCAAAAGCTACGTAAACAAAATTGGGGTGTACCTTTTGGGCCTCATACACTCCCGGTTCAAAAGTGTTTGCTCAAAACCTTTAACCAGCCATATCTCGAGAACCGTACATCATTTGTGCCATATTTTTTGGATTTATATTTTGTATACATAGATATAAAAAAACTCCATGAGAATTGCATTTACAACATTTGAAAATATGGCGTGCTAAACATATGGTATACTTTCTTCTGCACATTCAAAACGGAGTTTAAATACATAATTGCACATTTGTTGAAAAACTTATGACCTGAAAATGTTCTTTAAGGTTACACTTTTATAACTAGCACTGAACTAATAAACTACATAGGTACAAAGCAAAAGATGCTTGTGGTGTATTTGTATATGATCCAGGAAATCTGCCATTTTTTATGGTTATGCAAGACCAAATATCAGAGGAAACATAGAGTATTTATATTGGATATAAAAACATGAATTTTTTCAGAGTCTTGGTCCTTCGATATAATAATTATGTTTGTGCCCATATTTCAAGCTTGCGCAAACACTTTTAACCGGGAGTGTATGTCAGTTGCCTGTACTCGTTACTCACGAATTTAAGTGATTACAGAAGTCTCCCGCATCAGAATTTGAAAATGTTGACGGATGCATCCAGGCAGATCACATAAATCCAAGATGACTACCGTCCCATAGGATTTACTCAGTGGTGAAATTGAAATGGCGGCGAGTACTGGTTCCCCAATAAAAAGTACTTGATTTTTACAAGATTTTGAAACTTGCCGGTTGGAGGTGTCTCAAGTTTACAATTAAGTATTAAAAATTGATAAAAACTAAATATTGTGATACCAAGAACTCCCACATCATCTTCTCTCTGACGTTGCTGAAATCTGCTGCCCAATTAATTTCATTCTACTTGAAAGAATACTCTTTTTTCAAGTCTTGACACACTTTTTTGTTAAATTCGTTGGGTGTAGCGCCTGGTGGAAAGATTTTTATGATCAATGCTGACAGGTTAAGGTTAATGATCAAGATCAGGCCAAAAAAAATAATTGTTTGATTGGCGTAACATAGAAAAAAAAATAGGGTAGGTAGGTCGGATTTTTTTTTTTTTTTAATAATTTATTTTTTTATTTTTTAAGTCTATGTTTCACATACAAGAACACAAAATATATGGCACATATACAAAAACATCTTCACTTTTCCTGTAACACATCTTTTATTTGTCATTTTGAATGTCCTGCAAGCCATATCTTGGGCTCCCATGAATCGATTCCCATCAAATTTGGGATTTGGAGGTTTTTACCATGCTCAAAAAATTAAAAATATCTAGGGTCGGTGGTAAAATTAGGGTAGGTCGGATTACGCCAATCAAACAATTTTTTTTTTAGGCCTCAGTTAAGTTTTCCTATTTCAAGGCAAAAATATCTCTGAAACAGAAATCTCTAACAGGCAAGATTTAGTTTCTGTAAAATACAAACAAAAGCATATTTTTCCTTGAAACTTTCCAAACATTCATCAATTGAGTTGATCTATATATTACTATAAACTGTATAGGGCATCTCCTACCCCAGGCCATGAACACCCCTCGTATTGCTACTTTCATGCTCCCGTAGTTTTGTAGCTTTGTCATTTTACTTGATCGTGTTTTGAAGAACTTGTTGACGTGTTTCCAGTTGTGGTAGTGGCATGTTGGATGTTGCTTGTATAATTGATAGTGACAAAGGTTTTCAACTTTGAGGTGCTGTTAAAAAGTGTATAGGGGGGGGGGAAGGGGTGTCACTCACATTTATGAAAGTATGTATTACATCATACCCCTGTTTATGCCTCTTCCTCCGTTCCCACAGGCCAAGATGCCTATTTCAAGATAATTTAGATTCTAAAGACCCCCATTTTCAAAGAGAGTTATCCAAAAATATGTTTTCAAGCTAATTAATTTCAATTTTAGCTCTTAATATTATTCATATATTTATGGGAAGAATTTATTTCTCAAGACCTCAATTTGGGGAAAAAAGTTAGCTTCTAGTTAACAAAAATCAAATCAGTAAGACCCTATGTTGTTGGGAAACCTGTGTGCGGCATTTACCTACAAAATATTCTGAGCACCCCAAGGGTTTTTGTAATCTCAACCACATCAATATTGTTAACATGTTTGCTTGACAATTCAGAGTTGTTGTAATGCAGCAGCGTTCACTTGCATAATATTCATGATTGGTTTTCAGGCAACAGTAGAAATCACGCTGTAAGGGCTAATATTGGAAACAAGTGTCCATACCTAATAGGCTAGGATGTTTTTGACCTGGGTGAGGTATATATTATATATGAAGGAAATATATTGATAATTAAAAAAATATTTGATTTTTAACCCATAAAGGATATTTTGATATCTTTGTATAGTAGCCATTTAGTTAATCTTTACAGGTTCATTCCATAGAAAATGACACTTTTTTTGACTTCAAGCAAAAAATCTGCTTTTTTATTCGACCACATAATTATGCAGGTTTTTAAGTCATACATTTGTTGCTTGGTATGGAGAAGTATTTCCCAAACAGAAACTGTAAAGTTTTTCTATCCGTGCTTGAATGAGCATATTTCAAAAGTGTCACTAACGTTACCAAAATGTCACCAAAAATGTCACAAACGTCACCACACAAAACAACGCATTAAAATAAATCATGACGATAGAATTTCATACCATTTTTATGAAATATTTGTAAATATGTTATCCGTCATCTGTGTAAAGCGCAATAAAAAGATCGCTAGCACATCAGAGAATTTTAACTTTGAAGTCATTTTGAGCAAAAATCTATTTCTGTGCGATGCCACAAACGTTACCGAACATTACATGAAATTTATTGAAGATTTTGGCAATTAAGTTATTTTTTAATCATATATATGTCTTGACCCCAACAGTGATCACCATTGTCAACAGCAAACTCGTGGATATAATGTTTATGCTAGGTTCTTTCAATTTGTCTGTCACAAACGTTACTTTACAATCGCCCCACTGCATGAAATGGAATTTGGAGGTGTCAAAATATCCCAAATCTGTTAGCTTGTGGGGCCTTTGTCCCTTTAACCTCCACTTACGCTATGGCAGCCCCTGGACCTCCAGCCGATTTATGCTCTGCTCGCAACGCTTTTTACATGCTTTTTCAAGAAACCTAATCTCATGTCTGTTGCAAACAGTAGCATTATTAAAATTTAAAGGGGCATTGGACAAAATTTCGAAATTTAGTTGTGGTTGATTTTAAATTACCAGATATTGGGAAAATTTTGATCAAAACCTTCAGAAAAGTCCAAAATTTGAATTTTATTTTGTTTGTTTATCTTGGGTATGATGCTATTCTCTGTCTATATTTAATGATGCTATATATCAAGAAAGAGTCAAAGAATTGTTTGTTAAGCATTCCTTTCACATCATAGATTGCAGATAAATCAAAAGAAATTAGGAGTTTACATTAGATCCCCTGAAAAGGCCAATTTTAAAAATTTCAACGATAGGGGGCAGTATTTATCGTTGTTGAACGACAACGATAATTTAAAAAAAAAATATTTTGATATGCTGTTATTATTACCGCTAAAATACTTCAAATGATGCAAAAATCTCAAATACAAAAAAGTTTGGGGATGATGCTGAACTTGTCCAATGCCCCTTTAAGTTGGTAACTTATACGCATTCATTAATCTTGTCTAGTTGCACACTGCGTATTGCGTAGCGTGTTGTACAATTCCATGTACGTGTACGCGTAACATGCTCGCGCTTGATCAATGATGTGAAGTTTCATTTTAAAAGAAAGGTAAATCTAAGTTACAATGATTAACATGGGACAATGAATGGTTGTATTTTCTATGTTTTATTGAAATAGCAAACACATTTTTAAATGATTATACTGTTTAATTTCTTTATAATTTTATTCTAATCATTTTTGTGTATGAGTTAGATTAATAACTGCTCTTTACTTGGCGCTCGTGAAATTGTACAAAAATAATGCACCTTGTTCTGAAGTCGAAGTTGTCCATGACCCTCGGCTGTGCCCCGTGAGTGCGTACAACTCCAACTTCAGCACACGGTGCATTATTATTGTACAATTTCAGTCGCGTCAAGTAATACGCAGTTATTAATGTTACACAAGTACCTTTCATTGTGATTAATATTTGAACTTTAATCGTAATACTTTTTAATTTTTGCAGGTTAAACATGCACAAGGTAAAATTCCCAAGGACACTGGTGCAGGAGGAAAGGATCCCGAGTTGATTCCGAACCTGGAGGCCATCATAGAAGATTTCCAGATCCTGGGAGAAGGTTTGGTTAAATCGGTGCAAGTTAGAACACACAATATTGACAAATGGATATAGGCAGGGCTGTTTTCTAAGCGTTCAAATACAAAGCTTATTTGTGACCCGTCATATCGAAAGTTCCTTAAGGGTTCAAGATTTTAAGTTTTCAAATGACACATTGCTTTTGGTATGTTCTGAGAAAAACTATGTATATTTGATGCTAAAATGATCAATGAACAAATGAGCAAAACCGGGATGGAGAAAGGATTTTTTTAGTTTTGTTTGTTTAACACATTTTTCTTGTTAAGTTTTCAAATGTTCCAATCTGATAAATATGATAGAACATACTTCAAAGGTGATGTCTTTGATAAAATTACAAATTCGACCTCGTACGTGATTTTTGACTATGCTCAGCTTCAGTGGCTCGTAGCAGGTAATTCACTATGCCGACCTTAAGGTACCTATCGATACGATGGATCACATTTTTCCAATAGTATTTCACAAGATCTACTAAAATTACTTAGAAGTAGGAACACATTTTTTATAATGATAATGAAATATGGAAAAATTCCTTCATGTGATTTTACAACATTTTTGTTAGGTACTAATTGAAAAAATTGGTGATTTACTGATAATTTGATGTGAAGCTTCACTCATGTAGTCATTATTTGATAACAATGTGCCCCTCCTGCCACTTGAAAAATCATGGATATGTACCACATGTTTTGTTTAACAGTAACTTCACAGGGACTGTGTAGGTGCCACATATATGTACCACCAGTGTTCCCTCTAAGGATTTTGACTTTGCGCCAGAGCTACATAAAAGAAAAAAATACATCTCGTCATTGCCAATTTCTGAAAGATCACCTCAAACATGAGAGTAATTTTGAATATAATCTGAATGAAACTGACATTAGTGAACTTTATGTATAACCAAAACCTTATTTTTGACTTTTTGTTTAGAGAACCCCTTCAGCCAATTTTTTGAGCTTCTGCGCCAATTTTGCGACATACGGCCTTAGTGGGAACACTGTGTACCACATGTTTTGTTTATACAGTGACTTTGCAGGGACTGTGTAGGTAGGTGCCTTGTGGGTAACTTTGCTGGTCATACTGTAGAATAGTTGTTAGTACAGAATTTGTCTGTGTAATTCTTGAATTCCAAATCAAATATGATTGTCTTGCAAGGTTGCAAATATAAACGCTCAACATTTGCCTGATGACTTTGAAGAGTCATAGTCATATAGGTCAAATATTCGAAAATGTCAGCAGCTTCTTTGTGTAAACATGCAAATGGCACTTAACCTTTTCCTGTCATACGGCGTATGTGGTATTCCCCCTTAAATTACTGCCAGCTCAGGCGTAGGGCGCATGGGGTACGCCCTAACTAACACTGAAGTATAACTATTTTCACTACCTCTTACCTTCCTTCATAAAGGTCTATTGTGCTGATGTTTCATGGAATTATGTAGAATAAAGCTAAAGATAAATTTAATACTTTAGAAGTCAGTTTACAGTAAAATGCCTTCAGCCTGGGGCGGAAAAAGTGGTCCGACTGGAAAGGGTTAAAGGAGCATGGTCCAATTGCCTCAACTTTTTTTCAAAGTTTTTGATATTTTGGCACCAAAATGTTGCTCATATTTTTCTCATAACCTGTGTAAAATTTTACGGTTGAGATATTAATGAAAATGTGTCTAATTGTGGTAACTATAATTAATTTTACACAGTGACGATTAGGCAGCTCTGAAATACAAAATTGGCCATGAAATCAAAACAGTTTGCCGATTTAGTTGAAATTTGAAACTTCTACCACTTGAGTGGTCATCTTTCACATGACATTGAAAACTAAATTTTGAAAAAAGTGGACCAAGCTCCTTTAACTTGCATCAGGGGGAAGCAAATTCACATTACAAATATTCTAGCATTAAATTTAATGTGCCCATTTAAAAAGAAAATAAATAAATAAATAAATGTGTCTCGCAAGTGGTTAAGGCTGTGGGAGACTACATTATTCTGTTAAGTTGATACACAGCTACTATCTGATAATTCAAAGGGCTATCAAAAATATTATACTCTCCACAGAATAGAAATAAAAGAAAATTAAATTAAAAATTAAATTTTTGTAGATCATTTCTATTTGTTAAAAATTCAAAGAACGATGATCTATTATAAATATATTTTAATTAGACTTTTAAACGGCATTAATGTATTGATTTCAGAAAAATTATACAAAAAACAGTTTACGTGAAAATTAGATGTTTCTTATGAAATGTAGTTAATGCAGGAAACTTATATGTGACGTGTTACAGCAAAAGCTACCTAAAGTCAGAGCTACAAGTGTCTGATTATAACTGTGAAGAACCCATTAATAATCAATATTTGAAGAGAATGTAGTAAATTGAAGCCATCATTTAGGTTCCTTTGCGAAATAACGATGGGACAAAGGCTAGAGGTGCTTTAGTTTATTACCTTTTCTTAAAATATTGATTTTTGATTAGTTTTTAAGAGTTTGTTAATCAGACACTTGAAGCTCCGACTTAGGTACCTTTAGCTGTAATGTGTCACATATTATCAGTTTGAATTTTTGGGTGGAGAGTGTATGTAATTTGATCTTAGTTGTAGAATGCTGAAGCTCTTTAATCATGAGACGCTTTAATTATTAATATAACCAATCTGCCACTGTAAAGTAATTGCCTGTGTCTTACATTCACACATTGCTCTTCAGAAGATTCAAGGGTATATATTTTATCCCATGCACACTATGTGACTTGGGTTATTGCCTACTGATGTTTGTATCTGTTTTAGGCCTAGAACTTTCTGGGTGATTTGCTACCTAGGTACCCGACTTATTTTCTGGTCAACTAATTTTCCGGTACCCGACCGTATTGATAATTTAGCCTTTACAATGTTGGAACGGGAAGTTTGACGGGTCTACTACGACCATTGTGGTGGTGATTTATCATATATGTTTACTTTAATCAGATGATGATGTTATCTGCAATTTATTTTATCATTACTCATCGAGGACGTCCGCTATAAGCCATGTCTGATGCGGTAGGAGATTATGCCCCAGCGTCGCTGCTGGCGGACCAATGGACGTCAACACTGCCTTTTTGAACACAACATTTTTTGTTCAAAATTCTATGATTTTATTGTTTAGTTCGGGTAATTGATCGGCAGATTTTGTACCCGTGTAAGCTCATGACTGCGGGTACCCGGGTTTTAGTCCCAGGTCTAATCTGTTTATCTGACTATATATCTGTCCACTATGTCTTAAAGCTTATAGATAGGCTTTATCAAATGCGTTGGTTGATTTATTCAAAATGGGCACGAAGGGTATAGGATTGCTATGGGTGTTTATAAACTTGCCGTCAGAGATTATCTTGGCCAAAGAAAGTCACTAAAATAGTAAATCTTGGCCAAAGAAAGTCAACTCATAGAATACTTGAAAATAAAACTTCACTTTGTTTAGGTTTTTGAAGGATATCTATGCGGCCCTTCTATGAAAAAACCATCTATCTTGCTTGGA
>JXSR01S055401.1:71506-84262 GCA_000969725.1 Ophiothrix spiculata | reverse complement strand
TAAAAAATAAAAAGCCGCGTACCGCATTGTACTTTTCAAGCATGTTACCAGAAACAAACTTGTTTTTTTATTTGGCCTGATACTGTTTAGATGTGTAGTTACTACCTTATGACTTGACAAGACTCACCTGGTCCTGCTTCAATAGCTCTCATCTGTTTGCCCACCTCAAGATCCCATAACCTTATATGGGCATCTAGGGAACTTGACGCTGCCACGATAAAAGGAGGTATATGATACTGTTTAGATGAGTAGTTACTACCTTATGACTTGACAACACTCACCTGGTCCTGCATCATTACCAATAAAAATTAGCTGTGTGAATATTGTTCCATTCCACCTCATCCAATATGTCTAAAGAATCAACCCTTTTATTTTCCATCTCAATTGAAGAACATGGAGTAGACATGTTTCGGCACTTTGGCTTCATACACAAGACCAGAAGATATTTTGGTAAAAATATTTTCCTGAATATTCTTGGAATTCTGGAACCAGCTCAAGTAAATCCCATTCATTAAAGGGACAGGCCTAGATTCTTCCCACTAATTTTTTACCTGCATATTTTTTACTTGACTCGATAGAACATGTTTATAGTAAAATAATCTACAAGTGGTTTTCCATGATTTTGAGGAATATTGAAGAAAATTGCAATTCTTTACCTACTTTAAAGGGACTGGCCTAGATTCTTCCTACTAATTTTTTACCTACATATTTTTTTTACATGAATCGGTAGAACATGTTTATAGTAACATAACCTACAAGTAGTTTTCCATTATTTTGAGGAATATTGGAGAAAATTGCAATGCTCTACCTGCTTTAATTTTTGTCGCCGGCGACAAAAAAGATGTGAAAACAGTGTTTCTAGTTTCAAAATTTAAAAAGATTTTGTTTCTACACATGCGATGGGTAAACAAATTATTTTTGATGAAATTGTTTATCTTTTAATATGTATTAAATTATCTCTAAGAGTTTTGTTTGTTATTTTATCTGGTAAATCCAGATCTGAGGTACAATTTTAGGATTCAGAAAACACAAGATAGTCACACCACCATCACAGAATGATATATTGCAAATTAGTTATCTCTCAATTTGAGCCATTTCTGTGTAAATTTTTGTACTTTTTGCTACACTTTTAAGCTTTATTTAGAGTTTTTAATTCTAAGTGGAATCTAGGCTAGTCCCTTTAATTGCTGTCACCGGCGATAAAAGGTGGTGTGAAAATAGTGTTTCTAGTTTGAAAACTGATAAAAATCTTGTTTCTACACTTGTGATGGCCAAACAAATTATTTTTGATCAAATTGTTTCTCTTTTAAAGGTGTGTGTTCCGATCACTTTCACTCACAAAATCAAATTGGAGACTTTGGTACCACATGAAAGCGCATATTTTTCTCATAACCCCTGTAAATTTTCACACCCATATTATGTTTCATTTAAGAGATATGACCAAAAAACCTCTGAATTACTGGAATATTTTGTTAAAAAAATTAAATATCCTAAATGTTTCTATGGGCCATTCTCAGACACATTTTTGCCTATAGCGTAAATTTGGCTCAAGGTATGTAAATGAAACTTTAGAAATGCTTTATGCATAAGTGATGACCCTTCATTCAAATATGGAAAAAGTGTATGTTAAATTTGTCACTAGATCGGAATACCTACCTTTAATATGTTTCAAATTATTTCCATGAGCTTTGTTTGATCCTTTATCTAGTAAATCCATGTACAAATGTTAGATTTAGGAAACACACCACCATCAAAATTAATTCTCTCTCAATTTGAACCATTTTTTTGCACTTTCTTGGATGTTGCTATACTTTAATCTTTATTTAGAGCATTTTCATAAATAATTTATTCTAGGTGGAATCTAGGCTAGTCCCTTTAAGGAGTTGTATTTCCTCTTATTTCTAATAGGGATATTAAATTCAAAAACTAAATCTTCAAATGTCTTGACCAAATTGTTCCCATAATAAAGATCAGAAATATGATTAATACCCTTAATGTCCCACTCAGGATAGTAAAAAAACTTTTTGGTTTTCAAACGAATTTACTTATTAGAAACACTTCCCGAAGTTGTTAATCACACAAAAATGATGTTTGAAGATATGTTCACAAATGGTAACTATGTAAACAAACAAAACATTCTGTTTGATTTCTCTGATCAGAACAGTGCGATTTTCATTAATTTAATTCAAAAAGGTTCCTTTCATGAATATAGAATAAAACATTTCTGTTCAAGTACCATTTGTATTTTTCAATTTATGCACAAATGGCCTTTATGTGATAGGCTGTACTACACAGTTTGCCTCAAGCCAAAAACAAAGTTTTTTGGCTTGTGTATCTCGAGCAAACCTAGTCCTATGGGTCAGCCTCCTAACCTGCCTTTAAAACTTTGCTGTACATCATGTGAATCAGCCAAACACACTCCTAATGTCACTAATTCCGTGCCTGAACTTGTAGATAATATCTGGTTAACTACGAAATTCTCCAACCTTTTGTGAAATAAATATGAAATCACAAAGGGCCAGGAATATAGCAGACACCAAATTTCGAACTCGTAAGTAGTCCAGGAACAGTCAGTGTTGTAAACACGGCAAAGAGATCGATCGAATGAAAACTTTAGCTGTCAACTATGGTTGATATCCATGATGTTTTACCTGGATTGTTGATAAATTTCTCTCTTGGTGACTTCCTGCACAATACCAATTTCTTAATTTGTGATCTAGTTCTCCATTTTTAGTACTTTTTACCAATCTTTGACAGCCAAAAAATCAGCAAGCCAGACTTTACACCGCCCTGGAAGCTTCTCCCGGTATTTCTCTAGACCTGCTAATTGGTCCAATATTCTTCAGCTTTCTTCTATCGATTCATGACCCTTGCCCTGGGAATGATGGGAACCCAAGGGGGAACTCGCACTTCCAACTCTGCAATTATGTAGGCCTATAAAAGTCCTGATTGCACCATTGTTTTATCCCCGGGGGTTTTATCCTGGGACCATAAAACCATTTCGTGATTTAAAACTATGGCATATTAAATGTTATAATAGGCATAGGCCTATCATTGCACTGAAAAGAAATGGTCCAAATTTGACTCATGATGTTGCATTTTCTTTTCTTTCGAATATTATGCCCCGGGATATTATGATACCATTTATTCATTTTATAGAGACTACAGTCGTCACTGCATGTTTCCCATCATTGTACCATGTCTGGAACTTGTCTTGTTGTTATTTTTATTACAACTATGTTTGAGATAATATCATCCATTAATAATGATTATACAATCTTCGACTGACTATTTTGCTGACAGCCCGATTGGCAATACAATGATAAAGATGTATACCCCCTTGCGGCCTGTTTAGGGATGCGTAAAATTGCAGGATTATGATGTTAATGGATTTCACGAGTAAGAATTGTCAAAATCGAAGGATTTCGTGCCTAGCATGGTACTGACGGTACTGATGATATATTATCATAAGTCTGTGTAAGAATATAGGCGTGACATAAGGTCAAATGATTTTGCAAAAAGCTATTAATTATAATACGAGAAGAAGCGAGTCTAGACGAGAAGGCCCAATCAGTACACGCGGTGAAATTGGGTGATTAATCGAAAAATACCGAGTGGACAGATTCTTTTTGGTAGAATAATCCTCCAATTTCGACCTGTGCAACATAAAATTAATGGTTTGATTTGAAAACAGACATTGTATTCTACCCAATATTTAAAAAGTTAAAATGTTGCGCAGGACAGATTTTGAGATTTTTTCGGATAATTTTGCCATAGAGAACTTAGAAAATGGTGGAAGGATTGAAGTAAAGTGAATGAAAATAAAATTCCACCTATAAAAAGTGACATTATCTTTTCAGCTTCTTATCCGTGAATTATTTAATTTAAAGTTCTACAAACTTAATTCAGTCATTTTTTCAGTATGTAATGCTTTAGTTTGTTCGTAAAAAAATAAAAAATGAAAAATGCATCCGTCGGAGTTTTCCGTAATTGAAACCGGAAGTAGCTTCAACAAGACAAAAATTGCCTAAAATATAGCATTAAACACCGCAAAAAACGTTTCTAGTTATTAACCTTCCAGGGCGGTGTAGCCAGACTCCAAGAAGAAATTAAAGGGCGCATCTCACTGAATTTTTAGGTTGCAATTAAGTACGCAACACATTAAAATCCATGGCAAAAAGCCTAATAGATTGGTACTAGTTTGTAACCGCTTCAGCGTTGCTGCGATACTCTTAACGGGCTGTGTACCAAGTGGAAAATGATATTTTGTTCCCGTAATTTAACTTCCCGAGTTTTTATTTCAAATTTCCACAGAATCGGAAAAATACCCTATTTTTCAATTTCATTGACATTTATGCTAAAAAACACACCTATTTTTTAAATTTCGCGGACAATTTTGTCCGCGGACATATCCCCTCAAAAAGACCCCTTTTTCCGAGATTTTGGTACCGATCATGCTGTCACAATGGCAGGTTGATTGGGCCAGCCGGGCAAGTTTCAGTTGAATATCACCCAATTTCTTGTAGGATCTTACTGATCATCACCCAAAACTCTGCTTTATCCTGATTCAATTGGAGTTTGTTTATATTACACTTTAGAGGAGTGATCCTCACGGGTATACCCAACAGTGATAAATACTCTACAAGGGGTACCCCTACAATGACCAGAACGGGGTTGGGAACAATCAGGGGTAGAATACCCTACTCTTTACGATACTGACTGCGATTACATGTACAGGTATGACTCTTCTGTACATGGTACCGACGGCTTTACGTCCTCTCCGAAGGAAATATTCACCCAACTCTAAATACTTCATGTAAGGGGCGGAGAAAATCGAATATCTGACCCAATGCTCCCACCAAGTCAGACAAACATCTTAGCAAAGATTCCGAGATTCCATTCCGGCAAGGCAACCTCCACCGGGAATCGAACCCGGGCCCAATGCGTGGAAAGCAAGATTTCTAACCAGTACACTACGCCACCCCTTGTTCTGAACCATCCATCCATTAATCTAAGATACACAGGCAGATAGATTAGAAAGCACACGCTCTTGCTCACCAGCTATATTAGGACTGTACATCGATCATCATAGACCCAATCATAGACCTGTCAAAAACGGGTATCAAACGGGAGACACAAGTTGGTCTGGCCACAGCTATTGCAGTGCCATCAAAACATCAAACCATACTTAATTTGATCACAATATTAAACCCTAAGATAATCACCATCTTGATTGTCATTCATGGCAGATGAGATGTACCTCCAAAATTCATTGAATGTGTAGGGTATACAACACCTCAAAATTCTATAAGAACGACTACATATAAATCCTTGTAGTATCCTTTACTGGGGAAGGAAACATGTTAGCACAGAGGAACTTCTTTTGCTTTCACATTCAATTTTCAGTCCCAATGCTGTTTGTACATTTGGTTTCCAGCACATACCTGCTTCAAGGTTTTTCTCCGGCTGTTCCAGTCTTTCTCAGTGGATATCTATTCCTACCTTACCCCTGCCAACATTTGACCTGATCACCAACATACCAATTCACGATGTTATCTTTGTAATACCCTTTATCATACCACAAAGAGAATTTATGACCATATTTGGAAAAGATCAAAGGAGCCGCTACCGGCATATATTTCCTATCCTAACCCTGAGCAGGTCAGACGCAATTATATCCTGTCACTGAGCACGTCGGAACGTTGCATTTTAAATTTGTAGGGATGCGCGGTACTATGTAGAGTAAAACGTTCACCAAAAGTGGTTCGTTTTTGTTATTTTTTGTGAAATAAAGCTTAAAAATTTGAAAAAACCACAAACAAATAAATAGCTTGATGATAAAGATTGACTAGTGGTATGATAAATTCGTTATTTGGTTCAGTGTCGTAATGTTATGGGAAATACTCGTGCGCTCAGTGTCATATCCAGGCGAAGCGCATACTCGTGCGCTCAGTGTCATATCCAGGCAAAGCGCAGCTGAGCCTGGATATGACACTTCGCGTACGAGTATTTCCAATAACATACCGCCGCTGAACCCAATAACTAATAGTATCTTACCATTTGCAACAAACCTGCTCATCTACAGACCAAGTCATGATGCTATTTTGATAATACTATGTATCTTACCTTTGCCAACATTTGACCTGATCAACAGACCCAGTCACGATGTTATCCACGCCGTCATTGTCACTCTTCACCCAGCCGCAACACCAGATGCTATCATCATGGGCCTGCTCCTTTGTCACTCTTCACCCAGCTGCAACACCAGATGCTATCCTCATGGGCCTGCTCCTTCTTGTGCTCACCACTGTACTGTAAATACATCAAATGAAAACAAAATCCATCCTAAGTTTCTTTTTCTCTCCATAAGAAAATCTCTTTGCCAACCAGGGGTCAAAATACTCAAAGAAATTGTATGCACCCATTTAGTGTATACATTTTTTAATACACAATGAATTATGCACTCGTTACTATCACTTTATTTGGCTAATCATCCGCTGCATTGGCATCTACGCAGATATTAGTCCTGGCACCAAGTGTCAAGTCATTGTAAATGCTTATATAGTAAAGCTGTGATTTGAGCATGTCTAAACAGACCTTCTTGGGGCCATGTCTACATCTCAAATTCAGCCAAGATATTGAAGCTGTCCACAAATTATGTAAACAGTGTCCTCCTTGAGATTCTTATGCATCTCATGATAGGTGATTGGTTAATACCAAATTTAAAATCAAAATGTATAGGGGGTCCCAAACTTATCATGTATGCTGTGAAATTAAAACATTGGGCTTCCCAATCTGACAACCTTTGTTATTTTCATCCAGATTTTGAGGGATAAATTTCATCAAAGTAGTCAAATTTTATTGACAAATGTCTATTATTATGAATTTTCTTGAAAAGAAACATGGTAACTTGAACCGTGTTTCTTATTTCAGACTCAGTATTTGAAAGTACAAGAAAAAATGAGTAAATTGAAAATTAAAAAATCAATGGAGAACGATTTATATTCTAGAAGCACATACAGGGTTGGTAATTTTTTTAAATTATCTTTTTTAAAATCATGATTAAAATCATTGAGTTTAATCAAAAAATTGATTAAAATCAAGTAAATCTAGGTTTCTTTAATTAAAATCATGATGTGTATAAATCATGATTAAAATCAACTTGACAATGCTGAGCACATGGAAGAGTCTATTCGCATTATCATACTGCAGAGGGTGTTTCATTTAAAGGTTTTTAATTTTTGAACTATTTCATGTCAAAACTTAAAAAATTTAAAGGGCAATTTAACTCCACTTCTTACAACTGTTGACACTTGGTCCTCAGTTACAATCAGTGTTTCCGCTAAGGCCGTATGGCGCACCATTGGCGCAGGAGCGGTGAAAATTGGTGCAACGAGTTTCTGAAATGTGTGAGAAGGATATTTTTCTAGCTTTATTGAGCAAATTTTCAGCCACAGCTAATGATTTTGGCGCAAGCACCTCTTCATCATCATCATTCGACTGCGGAGCAGGCGACTACAAGCTTCCTCCAGATACAACAGTCTTGAGCCTTAGATGTCAACTGCCCTTGACTCAACATGTCAGTTGTGTCTCCAAAAAGATGCTGGATATATCTGGGAAACAGTGTTCGTTGCCTTCCACGTCTTCTCTTACCATGTGTAAGAATATATAGTGCATATAGTTTAAACAGCTCCTCATCAGGCAGGCGTAGGATGTGGCCAAGGAATTTGAGTTGGCGAACATGAACTCTATCAATCAGCGGGGATGTGTTTGTCAAACTGTAAACATGTGCATTTGTAACCCTGTCAATTCTCTTGATGTTCAGCATTATTCGATAACAGGAGGTTCCAAAAGCATTAATCTGGTCTTCCATAGCTTTTGAGATGACCCATGATTCACAGCCATAAAGCAGGACTGTGACACAGGTTGTATCAAACAGTCTTACTTTGGTTGATATTGGGATATTTGGACTTTTCCACAAACGTTGCAATTTCCAAAATGCTGTCCAAGCAAGACCTTTCCTCCTTTTCAGGTCATTGGTGCTAGATGCCATCATAGAACCCAGGTACCTGAAGTCAGACACATGTTTGATGGGGTTGCCATACACTTTGAGAGGAGGCTGATGATGACAGTTGATGGTCATGTATTCAGTCTTTGGAGCACTTATAATGAGCCCGAGGTCCGCAGCAGCATCAGCGGTTTTTGTGAGCTGTGATTGCGCCCGTGGCATAGATGATTCGAGCAAAGCTATATCATCAGCAAAGTCCAAGTCACTAAGGAGTTTGGCTGGGTAGCGTCTTGATTGTCTAGGGTGGGTCACAACACCAGAGTCTGGTCCAGATGCTTTTCTCAGAAGGTAATCAACTAAGATGATAAAGATGAAGGGAGCCAATACATCACCTTGCAGTACCCCTGTTGTTACATCAAATGTTTTAGAGATGCCTCCATCAACCATGACTGCACTGCTGGAATTTGTATACAGCACTTCTATGGCATTAACCAAGGCCTGTGGGATACCATAATTACGTAGGACTGAGAACATCATTGACCTATTGATGGAGTCGAAGGCCTTCTTGTAGTCCACAAAGGTAACTGTTAAAGGGAGTTGATATTCTCGAAAACCTTCCATGATTCTTCTAAGTATATGGATCTGTTGTGCACAGCTACGTCCTGGTCTAAAACCTGCCTGGTTTTTCCTTAATAAGGGATCAACATGTGGCCTTATTCGGTTTAAAAGAATTTTGTTGTAAGCCTTGGCGGCAATAGACATGAGTGATATGCCCCGGTAGTTGGTCATAAGGGAGATATTACCTTTTTTTGGCAGTGGGATGATGACATTGGTGATCCATTGTCGTGGTGGAGACAAGGTGGTGAAGACTTCAGAACAGAATGCCCAAATGATATCAACCATTTGGTCGCCACCTCCCTGGAGAGCCTCAGCTGTAATTGCGCAATCTTCAGTCCCATAATCACCGGCGTCCAACTAGACTAGCCTGGGCTAGGCTGTATACACGAAAATTGATTCTGGCTCCGGTTCAGTTGAAACAAGACCAACTGCATTCAAATTTGTCCAAAATGATCTATATTCCTTTGAGTCCATTATTGCATGATCAGCTGTTTGGTGGTCGTCATATTATCACAAATATCAAGGTCAGAAAATCACAAAGCTTCATGGTAACAACACTGAGCGGCAAATTTTACATGAATAAAAAACTGAAATAATGAGCGTCAAAGCAGATCGCATGACGTAACGAGCTTTCCTTCAGCAAATCATTAATATTAAGCAGTTTATGATTTCAGTCTCTTGAACAACCGTGTTTAGTCGATTGACTAGTCATTTTCAATGTTACTGGAGTATAGCGTATATACACTTATTACGATGCTGGACTCTACTGCGCATGTTCCCGCATCAATATTTGATGCGTTTTCCGCCACTTTTTTTACAAGTAAAGTTTCCAGTCCCTGATTGTGAGAGCGAAAAGCGCCACGACAGGGACTGGAGGATACAGTCTAGGGCCAATTACTGATCCTTGAGGAAGCCTGAAGTCCAGAATCTGAGGATCTGACAGTTCACTGGCAACCTTAACCCTGTTTGTACGATTGCTGAGATATGTTAAATACCAGTTACGAACATTACCAGTGATACCAAATATATTTAACAACCTGTTTAGGAGATAATCATGATCAATGGTATCAAATGCAGCAGACAGGTCAAGCAAGACCAAGAAGACAGCCCTCTGATTGTCAATAGCATTTAAAATGTCGCTCTTGACTCTCAGCAAGACTGTCTCCGTGCTGTGGCCAGACCTGTAGGCTGATTGATATACTTGAGAAAGATTGTTCTGTTGAATATGATTGCTTACACTACATAATGCTGCTCTTTCAATAAGCTTTGATAAAAAGGCAGTATTAGAAACAGGTCTTAAGTTCTTTAAGTTATTGGAATCCAAACCAGATTTCTTCAATAGTGGAGTCACAATTGCCTCTTTCAGGAATGTTGAAAACGATCTGGAAGACAGAGAGGTGTTAACCATAGAAACAAGCACAGGTAACATGATGTCGGTTTTCTGCTTCAAAAGCCATGTCGGCATGGGGTCAAGCCCACAGGTCTTGTTTGGGGATTTACCAACACAAGATTAGCAACTTCCTCCTTCTTTAGAAGACCAAACTCATTTAGAATAGGAGGTTTTGTGCAAGCATCTTGATCACACATATCTGCTTCCCGATCGTTACCACCCAACGAAAAAGTGATTTTCTGTCTAATGGTAACAATTTTATCCTTAAGTAATTACAAAAACGATTATAAAGAGTTTTCAATGAGTCACAAGCAGGTAAAGATGACATAGATCTACCAGGTAATGAATTCAAAGTTTGGAAAACAGTTTTAGTGTCAGCTGATTTCAATTTAGCATTAAAGTACCGTACTTCTATTTTTCATGATGCACAAATTTGGAAAAATTATGAATCTCATCAAGGTATTTACGACGGTCATCCTCATGACCTGATTTATGCCATAATCTTTCTAACTTGCGTCGATTACGTCTGACAAGGTGGATATCTTTTTGTGTACCACTTTGGGTTTGACCTGAAAGCATGAGTACGAGTTACAAAAGGACAGTGTTTATCGAGAACTTTCTTGATCGACTCTTCATAGAAAACAACCTGGGTATCAATATCAGTCCCAAAGGGAAACCTTTTTGAAGAGCTCAGTTAAATCTGACTTAAAAACTTCAGTTTCAAGTTGTTTATAAGTTCTTGATGTAGTAGTAACTTAAGTACGCGAAGGCTTAGCACGATTGACTGTGCATTGTATGAAATGATGACCAGAAAGTCTATGCAGAACATGGAAGTCATTAACGAGGGAGTCCTCAGGCCTGGAGATGATAAGGTCAAGTATGTGACCATCCACATGAGTAGGTCGGTCCACATATTGAACGTTCAAGGCCAGCATCCTTTAATAAGTTTAAAAAGTGGGCGACAACAGATTTTGTCGGAATATCAAGATGGAGATTGAAGTCTCCGACAAGAAGGAGTTTGCCAGAAAGTAAGTTTATCTTACTTATATGAAAGTAAGTTTATCTTACCTATATGATTAGCCATACTAAGTGATGAATCGAGTGTAACACCTAGATTTTCAACACTCATCATCATCATCATCATCGGTCGTCTGTGGACGGAATGGAAGAAGCACTGGCTACATGTTCGGACCAAATTTCCCTGTCCTGCATGATATATTGGATCTCTCGTAGATCTAGGTTGAGATCACTCTTGATGGTGTCAGTGTACTGAAGGGAACTTCTGCCTCGGTTTGATTTCCCACCTGGAGGAGTCCAGAAAATCAAGTGAGAGATCGGTTGGTCAGTGGTACGGATGCAGTGTCCAGCAAAACATAAACGGCGTTGCCTGATTGTTGAAGATAGTGGAGGGATATCACCATATACTGTAGTGTTTGGAATATGATCCTTCCAACTGATGTTCAGCACTCTCCGTAGAAGTTGAGTGTAGCAGCCGTTTATACGATCTTCCATTTTCTTGCTGATTGTCCAAGTTTCTGAGCCGTACAAAAGAATGCTTTCCACGCAGGCTTTGAAGAATCTGATTTTAGTCCTTCGGTCTAGAGAGGATTTCCAGATTTTGTGGAGTTTATTGCAGGCGACCCATGCTTATGCTTTCCTACATTTAAAGTCATGGAAAGAGTCCAGGATATATGAACCTAGGTATTTGAATTCAGGTACATTTTCCAGTTCAACTCCTTTGATGGTCTTAACGCAGGCCGATGATGGAATATTTATCAGAAGGGTTTTAGTTTTCCCCTCATTCAAATGTAGACCTACTGCATTTGATGCTGCTTCAACACAGGAGTTCCGTTTTGTAATAGATGATGCTAGAAGAGCTATGTCATCTGCAAAATCGAGATCATGAAGTCCGATCTCAGGATGTCGTCTGCTCCTTCTGGGTGCCCACAGAATCCCTGTTTCACTGCTGATATCTGCAAGTGCATGGCACATAACCATAATCAAGAACTGTGATGAAAATGAATGGGGCCAAGGTGTCACCTTGGAGAACGCCGGCTGAAATATTGAATGATTCGGTCTCTCCATCAGGTGATAAGACAATGGCTGTAGAATTGTCATAAATCACTTTAATAGCCAAGATGATGGGATCAGGAATACCATAGGCACGAAGGATGTCAAACATTCGATCTCGGTGTACAGATTCAAAGGCTTTGGAAAAGTCAATCAACACTCAAAGATGGTTTGATAATTACATTACCAAGTTTCCCCGGGCGGTCCGCTCCCTGGCAGAGTGGAACGCGCATGACCGTTACCAAAACTTTAAATTACCCCCTTTTCAGTCAATATCAAGGACAAATAGTGAAATTTTACCCCCTATTTTACTCCAAAACGAGGACAAAATAGAACTTTAAAACATTGCTATTTTTAAAATTCCGAGGACACGTTTGCAAATTTACCCCTATTTTAACAATTCAAGGATACCATGTTTTTCACTAATTTAAAGAATCTGAAACCCTAAATGGTGTTATTCATAAAAAAAACACCGGAACCCTTAAAGGCGTATTGGTCTAAAGAAGATAGTAGTATAATTCAATTAATAAATGTTTTATGGTCAGTGCTGAGCTGGAAATGAACAGGTTATTTATGTTAAATATCATGTCACCGAAAAAAAAAAATATTTGTTCCATTGGACAAAATTAATATAAAAACATTCACTTATTACAATATCTCAGTAGGTTCT
>JXSR01S055401.1:32681-45850 GCA_000969725.1 Ophiothrix spiculata | reverse complement strand
GGCATTCATATAATTGGAATATTTTCACGGATTGGGGAGGTCGATTGTCGCAACGACGCCAACAATGGCATGCTAATCTATATAGCAGCTTTGAGAATCATGGTGACTTTGTTTGCTAAGCCACCTTAAACATGTTAAAGGAAATAAATCAACCTCCTCGTCAAGAGGTGTAGAAGAAAATAGGTCTATGTTCGTTATTGATATTTCACCATGTTCCACATGTGTCATTCAATTTTGTTTTTATTTGGATATATAAAATTATATAAAAAATATTATTGATAATCCAGATGAAGTGTATAATTAACAACTAGACAAATTGTGTCTCATCTTCTAGTAATTATGACAACATACCTCGATTACGTATATGGCATCATTCACTACTTTGTCGTGATCCTTGATGTACAAGGTACACATTTTTAGAATGTGTTTTATTGAAGTACACACTCCAACCTGATTAAGTGTCGTTATAGCCTGTGGTAAAAAATAGACATAAATTCAATCACATATTATTTCACTCATATAAAATAGGTTTCTCTGATCTTGCACCTAAATAATAAGGCCTATCTCATATCACCATGATCACATTCACACCTCTTAATTTATTGTAAAAATAATGTTTGCCACTACCTGTGCGTCACTTCGTGCAAAGAATGACGACCCTGCATGACCTACAAGGGGACTTAACCAAAAACCATTTATTTGTTATGTTCTATTTCATTTTAATTTTGTGATCTAATTTGCTGCACTCATGTTACGTTACGATGTGATGACGAAGTGCCGATTTATTGTGCAATACAGTAAAGATAAATCAGTCCCGATCCCGGGCCACTTTCATGTTGACTACGCCAAAAATCCTCCCCCCCCCTATTTTGAACAGTCTTGTACGCGATGATCCCTTTTTGGAAAGATACTGGTTACTTGTTACCCGATGACCTTATACATTAAGGACCTTATACCTTACCCCCATCTTGACCTTATACATTTATAGTTATTTTCGTCTCAGATTTTGACATGTTCTGTACTAATTGACCCCCCTTTTTAATATTTGAAAATCATGTACCTAATGTAGCACTTCTCATGTTTCGGCTGCAATATTGCCTGGGGTTATTGGCCCTTTCTTATTTTAGGACATGCAACAATAATTGTATTAACTTCTATAGTGCAATGTCCAAACCTCTCTTTCCGATCTTCATGATTAGAGTTTTATGTAATGACCACATTGGCTTTCGATGTTTCGACAGATGCACCGTTGCATTATGGGGCGTTTCCTCTCAACATGGAAGACTTGTATAGAAGTGATCCAGATAACGTCTTATAAAATAGTTTAAGCTCTTTTAATGCTTCCAAGACATCAGTCAAGACATCTCTCAAGCATTTCAACTAAGAGAATCAAGATTGACATGGTAATTAAAGTTTGTAAGATTACTGTTAAATCTCAGAGTATTTTACGTGTGATTTTAACCAAGTTCTGAGTTGAGAGCAATCGAAGAATTTAATGTAGTTTCTCTGGAACTCTACAAGTATAGGTACACACCATTATGGCTATAATAGCCCTGCTAAACTCAACCTCTTTGTACTTGTTGACTTCTTTTGTGCAAAATAAACACAATGACCACCCTTTATGGAAATACCCAATGACCACTCAGGGAAACCATGTAAAATTAAGGTGTGCGACACCTACATTGATAGAGTTTACAAATGAGAGTGTTACAAACTCCAAAACACCAACCTCATTGGATGCTCCACTACGATACAGAAACATGCCAAGCATCGTTGGGACAAGTCCAAACCGATGAGGAAATCTCTTTTTCATCAACATACATGCCACTACTCCCATCGTAGACACTTTTTCGCCAAGCTTTTCGTCATCGCTTTAAAATAATAGAACATGTTAGATAGCACATCAAATTTTACTTCAAGCATTCCTACAAGCACTTGTTCAAAGTAGTGACGTTATGTCTGCAAGGTTAATATGGAACATTGAAACATAAAAATAATGGGGAGAAATAATAAATTACTTACATCGTAACTTCGTCCCTGTGGCGCCTGTTGCTCAAAGTGCCACTTAGAGCATGTGCCAATGTTGGCATAAACTTCTCCAGGACACGCACTGGTTCATGCCATGAAAAATTGTCGATGTCCTTTCTCAAATTGTCCTTTTTAAGATCAAGGCATGTGTCCTTCTTTTCCTTGTTCATTTTCGATATGTCTTGGTTAGCCATATCCTGAGTGAGCCTTAAAAAGGCCTCTTTAGCCTTGTCACTGTTTTCCACGAGTAGCTGTATATAAGAAATATATAAGGTGATATTAAGCCGGCATAAGACTATCATACATGAAATTAACGTAATGGTTTTTACATTTAGAAAGAAATGGGGATTCGATAGTATTAAATGAGCATGGTCCAATTGTGTGTTCTTTCATATTTTAAACAGGACAAAAATTAACTTGTGCTAACTATATAGCAGCTTTGAGAATCATGGAGAATCATGGTGAAGTTGTTTGCTAAGCCACCTTAAACATATTAAAGGAAACGAAACAACCTCCTCATCAAGAGGTGTAAAAGAAAATAGGACTATGCTCGTTATTGACATTTCCGCATGTTCCACATGTGTCATTAATTTTTCAAGATGGCGAAAGCTAAAGTCGTGAGTATAAGTTTTTGGATTTGTCACGCAAAATAATCGATTAACATTTCCATGGTCAGCTATTTGTTTTCAAAAATACATCATTTTATGCATTTGTATTTTGGATTACATCAAACGTCAATGTATAAGGTGTACGCACATTTCATGACGTATGTCCCGTTTTATGTGACACAAATACATTACGCAATTTCGGGTATACTTGTTTCACACTTTTAGTGTACAAAACCTATGATTACCTTAAACGCCGTAAAATAGTTACGAGATTTGATGTGACGTCGGGCCTTCTTAGCGAAGCCATACTCTGGCGATTGGACCTATAATTAAAACATATTTGTTAATGATTAATACATATAAAATATGCTACATTTTTTTTATTGTTATATCAGGTCGTTGAGGTTCATTTTTATCAGAATAAACAAATCTGACAAAATGATCTGTCTATATACGTGAAAACGAGAGAAACAGTTTGAGTCGGGTTTTTTTCCCCATGATCTATTTTGCGAAGTGTTTCAAATGGATTTTTCTCAACATTGGTTATGTATAAAACAAAGAACATACAAATATATGGATTAATTATATGTTTTCCAAGCCACATTCAAGGAAATAAAACAACCTCCTCGTCAACGGGTGTAAGAGAAAAATATAGGACTATATGTTCGTTATTTACATTTCCCCATTATGTTCCAGATATGTCTTTTTTAATGAATTTACTTGTTTAACTTTCGTATAAAGGGGATTTGCCGATTATAAGGGGAAGGGGGGTGGCTTTGAGTTAGTATTAAATGAGCATGGTCCAATTGTTTCTTCTCATTTTCATATTTTAAAAAGGAAAAAAATTAACTTGTGCTAATCTATATAGCAGCTTGGAGTATCATGGCGTGTACAAAAAGGTTATGGTCTGTTAAAATGTAAAGGTTCTGGTCCAATTTCACAATTTTGAAAGCTTCTCTTTAATTAAGTTCTATTGAGTATTGTCATTTGTCTGGTCACTCAAGTGTAACAATGTTTACTTCTATTTTAATGTTTTATGTGCATGTTCTCAGCTCTCTGTTATCTGTACTGAACAAATTTACAAATGTTATATACAAATAAGACAGATATTATAAAGTTTCCAAGGTGAAAGGAGCATGGTCCGATTTTTCAAAACTAATAAATGAAGGAATTCATTATGGTTACCCTCATTAGACACATTTTCATATTCATCTCCAAAACGAAACATAACTCAGCCGTGAAATTTCAAATGGGTTATAAGAAAAATACGAGCAATATTTTTTTACCAAAATCTCAAAAACGTGAAAAATAGTTTGGGCAATTGGACGAAGCTCCTTTAACCATTTTGTTCCGTTCGGAAACACCGCTAATTTCAGGGCAATAATTATGAAGGACCAGACAAGAATCAACACAAATATTTGATAAACCAAAACTGATTTTGTATACTTAAAATTGAAATGAAACAAAGGGTATCTGAAAGTTGAATTCCTTGGCTATTCCTTGGTAATGCAATCTACTTTCTGAATACTCGTAAAAACACACACAATTGCATGCAAACATTTTAAAGCAATACAATATAAAGGTTGCATTTTTAGCAATATTGTGGGTCAAAATATACTTTCACATGTCCTTATTCAAACATAGTGGAAGTGTATCCGGGAAAACACAAATAAAATACACACCTGGTTTATAAAACATAATGTAAAAAAGTGTTTGTAAAATATATACAAAGTAAAAAACACTGTTTCTTTACTAAATTTGGGATTACATCAATTTGTCATCAAACGACAATGTAAGTATACCGTGGTATCTATTATTTATTTCAGAAACAGTTTTTTTACATTACTTTATGAATCAGGAAACAATCACATTTATTCTAGCAAATAATTGTGAAAATTAAGGATCAAAATTTGATTTACTTCTTGAGATATTAATTCTTAAAGTGAAAATGATTAAAAAATAGCAGGTTGAGACAACAATAAAATAAGAATAACAAGCGATTTTGCTCTGAAAAGTTAAAGTTTGGGCCGTAACTTTTGAACGGAAGCTCCGATTGACGTAAAACAAAAAGCAGCTGAAACGTTAATTTTCCCTAATTTTAACCTTAGGCAAACCCCCCCCCCCAAAAAAAAAATGTTTCCTGTAGGTGGTCAAAAAACCTAAATGCGAAATGCGGTTTTTTCTTTTATTTTGTTGTAATGTTTTTGTATTGTTTCAAGAGGTGTTAAGGCAAATTTTTATTGAAAGTACGCATGGGTGATGGAATTTTCAGTAAGAAACCTGTCCGGTTTCAAGATTTGTTGAAAAGAAAACACTTCTTTAGTCACAATTTAGCAATTTTCCCCGTTCTATTTATCGAATTGGCTATTTTTTTTATTTTCGTTTTCTAAATATTAAATAACAAATTTAAATGCGCAAATATATGATGTCAAAACGAAATGCGCGCGGCGCACGGGAAACAAACTTGTTTTTTGTTTTTGCCTTAAGTTGTTATTTTTTGCCTTCCAAAGGGGTAATTCAACCTTAACAATCAGCCAATTTTGTACTTCCTTTTAAATACCACATATTGTCCTTCCGTTACCATAACATGGTAACGGTAGGACACACATTAAAAGGACTAGCCTAGATTCCAACTAGAATTAAATATTAATGGAAATGATCTAAACAAAGCTTACAAGTATATTAAAATCACAAAACGTGCAAAACATTACACACAAATGGCTCCAATTGAGAGAGAATTACTTTGCAATATATCATTCTTTCATGGTGGTGTGTTTCCTTAATCCCAACTTTTGTACCTCGGATGGATTTACACGGATAAAAGATCAAACAAAGCTTCTGGAGATAATTTAAAACATATTAAAAGTGAAACAATTTCATCCAAAATAATTTGTTTAGTCATCACAAGTGTAGAAACAAGATTGGTATAAGTTTTCAAACTCGAAACACTGTTTTCACAACACTTTTTGTCTCCGGCGACAAAAATTCAATTATGTAAAGAATTGATATTTTCTCTAATGTTCCTCAAAATCATCATGATCATGGAAAACCACTTGTAGGTTATATTATTATAAACATGTTCTATCAATTCAAGTAAAAAAATTATGCAGGTAAAAAATTAGTGGGAAGAATCTAGGCCAGTCCCTTTAATTAGCTTTAATTAATCATGGGTAAGTTCAGGAATTGTTTTATTAGTATGATATTTGTGGCCTGCCCAGGCATGGTTTGAATATAAATTATCAATAATTTGACACTTCAACCTTTAGAGCAAGATAAAATAAGCCTGACTCCGTTTCAATGATTGTAACTTCGAAGCTTAAAATTGTATATTTGTGACGCGTTACATCAAAAGGTACATGTTGGGTCCAAAAATCCAAATTGAGTTTTTGGTATCGCTGGGAAGCCTGTTTAATCAGCTTTAAATGATACCAAAATTAAAGGCATCGGCCATTCGGTGACCGAGCTATGACAAATTAAAGAATGACAACATTGACGGATTTAAAAAGCACACTTCTGAGAAAAACGCGTTTGAAAATCATGAAAATGTAAAACTCAAGATATTGCTGGTTTTCAAAGGAACCATTCAAAACTCCATAGCAACCAGCACTTTTACTTGCCCGATTGACACCAAATTTGGCACATATACTATTTGATATCATGTGAATACAAGTCTTTACAAAAGAGAAACTATAGCAAATGGAGTTAATCCACGCTTGGTTAATCAAAGTTAATTAAATGTAATTTAATACAGAATTGACTCATATGAAAGAAAAATCATCGAAGTTCCACTGGCCAACTCGCCTCACAATGTTCGTGTGTTTTTCGTGTCTTTATGCCTGCGTTCCAACTGTTGCGAAAAACAAGAATTGCTTTTAAATGGGAAAAGACAAACCAACTGGTAGAAACACGTTAACATCGGCAAAAATGGGAATTCGATAGTGTTGATAGTATTAAATGAGCATGGTCCGATTGTCACAACTTTCGTAACAACTTGTTGAGATTTTGGTATATCAAAATGTAGCATATATTTTTCTCATAAGGCATTTGATATTTAATGGCTGATTGCGTTCCGTTTTGTAGATATATATATAAGAAAATGTGTCTGATTATGGTAACCATGATTAATTTTACATAGTAAAATATAGACTGCTCTGAAATACACAATTGCTCATAACATCAAAACGGTTTGACCGATGAAGGTGAAATTTGAACCTTGGATCTCTTTAAGGGTGTTCTTTCATATGACATGTATGAACTTGAGAACACAATTGTAAAAAATCGGACCAAGCTCCTTTAAATGAACATCTGCATTGAATGAATTTACAGAAACAAATTATAATACCCGGCGATTATGACACACTAATCTTCGTAAGAAGTTAACCCAAATCGGTAACGATCGGTACATTATCAGTTTATGAAGTTCAACAACAAAAGGGAGTATACCAAGAAATCACAGATTATGATAAAAACAGTACAGTTTGAAAGAATTCAAGAAGTAAAATTTTATAACACTTACTACAGGCATGATGAAACCAGTCGCAATAGAGAATATTTTATTCCGATACAAAGTACTTGCAGAATTGATCCGAATTTCCAATTCAGGTAGCACACCCTTCCAAAGAGATGGAAAGATTTGACTGCAAGGTGTGTTTCTGTAGACAATAAGTTTATATACCGATTGTGTGGTCATCAATTTTTTTTTTAAATTACCATTTCAATACCGTATTCAATTAGATGCTTTCATATGCTATGACCATTAAAAATGTTTCTATTTTTTCCAAGCTGTATCCTCAAAATATATATATTATATGATTACATGTAAACATGGTAAAAAGTACTTTGGCACATAATAGACATATCGGATATAATATTTAATATTTTGAACTCACATCTGGAAGGTGCGTTTTTTGAAATCTGCTTGAAATTGTTTATAAAATAATGATATGAATTGTTTTTTCAAATTGTAGAAACCCTGTAATAAGACATGATATATAATTATATTGCGTTTTATATCTGTACCCATTGGCATGTATTGTCAGAGGCCAATGAATGTGAACAAGTTATTTGAATATCAAAATGTATCTAACTTCTTCAATTAGCCATGATATAGAATTACTGTAATGCAAATGTCCCATATTATTTAAGGGTAATGGAGGATCATGAATGACGTAACCACTAAATCATTTTCGTAAAAAGGTGGTTGAGTGAACATTTCCTTGAACCGATTTGATTATCTCAGTCTCTAAAGGCATCTTGGAAAAGGACATTGTTCATTTAGCTCTGAAATCATGACTTATCAACACGATAAGGTTCTTGCAAAATATCCATGCATTCCAAAGCAGTTAAAATCTAAACAAGTGGATATTTTAAATGCAGTATGTAATGGCAACGACACTTTAGGTATTTTGCCTACAGGGTATGGGAAAAGTTTATGTTTCGTATTACCAGCCTTAATTAATGAAGGAGTATCGCTGGTGGTCAGTCCTCTGAAGGCACTACAAGACAACCAGGAGATAGCAATCAAAAAATGGGGTGTGACGTGTGCCGTTATAAATGAAGATACTGATGTAGAGACAGTTAAACAAGGTATTTATTACATATATGTAGTTGAAACATTTGTAAATGCAATTAACTTATTTGAGTTTTGAGAGATCTATGCAGTTGCTGACGACTGGGGGATAACGATTTATTTCATAAATAGTAACAAATCCGAAAAAGAATATTTGCATCCGTTTTGCATGCGCAAATTTCAATGCACACTGAACGCATACTTTACTAACGCGTTTGGTTAATCACGCGCCGCATCGATGCGTAACATATATACGCTGGAAATTATGGAGCCGCAGATTCCAACAATTCCAAGTTGATAAAAGTGTTAACGATTTTGACAACCACATAATGATCGACTTGTTCTAGCTTTCCTATACTTTTAGTGGTAAATCGTGTCTATATTTTTATAAAGGGCTGTATCTGAAATACGAGTACGATGAGCTGTATTTTTTATTTTAGATTCCTTATCAGCACAAATAAATATACCAAATACTAAATCTTCAAGAAAATCTATTTAGATTTCCCATGTCTATTAAAAACTAAATTTGTTAAAATCCGACAAAGCCCATTCATGTTTAACAAAGTAAAGTCATTCAGAATTCTTGATTGTTTGTTGTACAACATCAAAGCCAGAAACTATCATCTACCGCGCAGCACTGATGTTGTGTGTTGTATTTTTTATAGGAAATTTTATTTAATGAATCGACTTAGGTGCAACTGCATTATATTGAACATGTTGAATATATGGTAGATTCAATAAAGTGGTGTACATTTAAAGCTCGTAATTAATTAATGTATCACATTCACAGCATCCAATGTTGAAAGTAACAAACTATGATAGCTTGTTTCGATATCTCATTGTATATTGTTTCATAGGCCAAACTCAAAATTATTTAGCATATCTGAAGCAAATTGGACATTGTTTATACATTGTAACAAGTACAGGGTGTCCCAATAAACACTGGTCATGGAAACGACGCTGATTTTCTCAGAAGTTAGGCACAACAGCTACCTAAAAATTATAACATTATAAAGCCCATATAATTGGTTTATCACTTGCTCATTTCAATCTGTCTCCATTGGTTGTAGATATACAGGGTGTCCCAGAAAGAATTAACTCATAGCTTTGACGGGTTATAACTTAAAAAAATGCAATGCAATCACAAAATTTAAAATGAAATATAATGTACAGGTCATAGACTATTTTGTGTAAGAAAATCACGTGATATGGTTCAATGGTTTTGATGATATGCTCGATTGCGTTACAAGTGGTGTAAAAGGCTCCTGTCCCAGTTTCAATTTTGAAGGAAATATCTGTCTTGGAACAGCGATCAAAAGTGTCAATGGTGACCCCGTCATCCGACCCTTTCTTGGGGGTCAAAGGTCAAAAGAAAGGTCAAATTTTCAACTTTGTTCGATTTCAAAGATTAATATGTCAAATTGTTTGTCTTGGTACAGCGATCAAAAGTGTCAATGGTGACCCTGTCGTCTGACCTTTCTCTGGGGATCAAAGGTCAAAAGAAAGGTCAAATTTTAAACTTTGTTCGATTTCAAAGGTTCAGGTGTCAAATTGTTCACATTGGACTAGCGATCAAAAGTGTCCATGGTGACCCTGTCTCCCAACCTTTCCTTTGGACACACATCGTACAATAAGAAATGGTTTAAAATTGGAATGCAAACGATATCATTAGAATTATATGAACATTGCTAATTAATACGATGATGATGATCGATGATGATGATGATGATGATGATGATGATGATGATGATGATGATGATGATGATGATGATGTAACTTATATCACAGATCATCTTTTTTAAGGATCTGTGCTTATATGTAACTTATAGTGTATCTCCCTCTTCGTCATTATCACTATACACAGGCATAGAGAACAATTTCTTTCGTGTTTTAATTGCAACCCCTGAAGCAATTGCCGGACCAACTTGGCACACAACACTGTTGGGGATAAGGAGAAACATCGTGCTAGTGTCTTTTGATGAGGGCCATGTGGTAACTATTTGGTATGTGAAGTGTTTTAATATACATACTCTGTTAAACATCACCATATTTTCTCATATCCCGTGTGAAATTTCCTGAATGAATTATGTTCCGTTTTGGAGATAGAATAACCATTATTATAGAGCAACTATAGGCAGCTCTGAAACACTAAATTACCTATAATATACAAACTCTTTTACCCATTTAGCTGAATTTGTAAATGTACAACTGGGGCCGTATTCATAAAGCTAGTTTTTAAGGGACTCCCTTCAATTTGTTAAATTGTAAGACTTACTCTTAGAGTTACACTTAAATGAACAAGTATTTAAGGGAATCACTTAACTCTTACAATTTTAAGGGCAAGTTTAAAGGGGACATTTGACCACCCTTAATAGTTTCCCTTCAATGTTACGGGTATTCTACAGCACATATATTTCAAATGATTTAATGTTGAATACAAGAAAAGACTTCTATTCTGATTTAAGAATAGAATGTCTGTTTAATACTTTGAGATAATGTTTACAAAATATAGTTACCATGTTTGCACTTACAATAAAGTTTAAAAGAACCAAAATGATGCGCTTAAATTGAGCAGATATTAAACTTCAAAGTTAAGGGAATCACTTCAGTGTATAGTGTAACACTTCAGTTTAATTGTAAGTGTAATTAAAGATAAGAGATAAAATACAACATGGTTATGGGATTGTTAGCAAGTCCATGTCTGCATGAGGATTAGTTATTGGTGCACTCTTAAGCTTAAGTGTAAAAATGGCACTTAAGTGTAAGGGAGTTGTATGATACGGCCCATATTTAGTGTCCAGTTTGCATATGCTATTGAAAAGTAACGTTACTAACTTCAGACCAAGGTGATTAATGAATATGTTCTTGTATAGTTCAACAATCCACTTATATGCGGACGGATTAATTGGATTGATATAGTCAGGCTTGACACTATAGTAGAATGGATATATGTATATATACTTTGTTGTCATTATACATGAAACCAAACTTATCACACAATTTAGCATTATTTGTGAATGTTCAAAATGCGGGATTGTTGAAACAAATTTGGAAACACAATTCCTCCACTTCAAAAGATCACGTTACCTGTTAAATATATAGAAATGTAATTAATTAATGACGTTTCATTATGACAATAAATTAAAGTTATTCGTAAATATGTTTTCACAATCTCATTTTAGGGGAAAGGATTTTCGTGAGGCCTACGATACTTGCTCGGAATTGCGTAGTATGTTTCCAAGCCCATTTTTGATATTAACAGCAACCCTCCCAACAGAGATGAAACATGAGTTGTGTGCGAAGTTGCACATAAAGGAACCAGTAATTGTTACAACCTGTTTGGACAGGTAAGTTTTTAGCTACATTACTGTACATTGCAGGAACATAGGCCTATGCCGGGAACATGGTCATGAGATAAAATACAAAATGGTTATGGGATTGTAAGGAAGTCCATGTGTCCAGGGGTATTGGTTATGCAATTAATATTCTAATCAAAATTTATTATAGATGACTGAAGGACCATAACCAGCAAATTGACCTTTGTTCTTCCGCAATCCTACATGATATTCCTCATGGAAGGTGTCGTCTGCAATAATGCTTATTCCCAATATGTTTGTATGGTCTTGGTACGGCGTTGGAGGAGGTTCGGTGACATATTGTTCAGCTCACCAAAAAACATTTGTTAGGGCGAAGATGTTATTTACAAACACTATTCAACAACTCACTGTATCTCCTTATACAGGAGCGTACCGTTGTTGATTTTTGATGAATCCATAGTTGATATTCAAATTAGCGCGTCACGCACGGCACAGCGTACACGGAGGTGCGTTTACGCAGTGCACATAAATCGGCGCACTGTTCATCGCGCGTCGGGAACTTGAGTACGTGCAAGAAATGGCGCTTGGGAACAGGTGAAAACTACAAAGCAACAATCATTTAAAAACTAGCATTTTGTTTCAGATTCTTCAAAGTATTTGTATTGAGATGAATATCTGTTAAATTGAAAACATTTAGAATTTAATTAAACGTTTTTAGGAAGATTTTCGTTCTTGAAAGGTATTCAAACATGCTACTGTGTTGTTCCTCGCTAATCAACAACTCTGCATCCGATGCGTCGGCGTATTTTTATCACACTCGGGTGGCTAAAGCCACCCTCGCGCGATAAAAAAATACTCAGACGCATGGATGCATCGTTGTTGATTAGCGATTAACAACTCTGTAGCATGTTTGAATACCTAAATGTTACGCGCCAAATTAATGTTGACTTAAAATTATAAAGTATTGGAATGACGTCACCAATTTTCCTAAGTGTTAATTGTTGGTGTGGGCCTTCTACAACACCGAGGGTGTTAATTTAAAACCGGAGCTATGGCAGTGCATTATAGTATTAGTGGTGGTGGTGGTGGTAGTTGTAGCACAAGTGGTATGGGTATTAATAGTTAAAGAGTAACGGTATTAAATGTAATTTTTTTTCCAGGCCAAACATCGCCTTAATCATGCAAAGCAAGCCAGCGATGAAATTTTGTGAGGAAGCTGCGGGGTTGCTCAACAGAGTGCGTGTCTTAAAGAAAGAATGCCCTAAGTGCATAATTTTTACAGGGTAAGAATATAATCTTACATACTTTAACAATTCATTTGTGTTGCGAAATATGTTTAATGTTGACGCATGTTTCTCCATCGCACTGCACGTATGTATACATGTGCATGTGGTATGATATTTGAATCGATAACGGGAGAACTGGAAAAGAGACGTTTCAATTCGTTTTGTCATTGTTTGTTTTAAATAGCCATTTTATTAGACATCTGCATAAATGGCGATCAAGCAGTAATGTATTGCAATTACAACTTGGTATCATACCCTATATGGGCCTGTATTTTGTTTTAAGCCCAAGCTTGCCATCTCGATGGGGCTTATAAATTAATTCCATAAATCTCGTAAAAAGTGTGTTACAATAGGAACCGGG
>JXSR01S055398.1:0-11681 GCA_000969725.1 Ophiothrix spiculata | reverse complement strand
ACCTCATAACCCACTGGTAAGAGCTTGACTATCATCATTTCTTTTGGATTTCCAAAAAATTGAGAGAAAATTTGTCAACGGGGGAAAAAGTGGACAAAATACATGAAAAAAAAAAAAGAATCCTTGCATTTTCAATAGCCCGTTTTCTCTTTTAAAAGTGTTCTCTTTTGCCAAATGTTGTGAGAAAAATGTTGGGAGAAGGGATTGCACTCTATGTTATTAGCTGTATTATTTTCTGTAGTAAATACAAGCAAGATGTGTAATGGGCTATTCCAGAAATTAATGGTACACCCCATAAAGAAGGCATGGGATTCCCAAATATTTTGCATGAATTTCTCTGTGGGAAATCCCAAAATAAATCAACGTTTTCCCTCCATGATGGTAAAGACGGAATGGGAATTCCGAAATATTTTCGCCAATTTAGTGCATATTCCCAAAATATTCTCAATTTTTTGATCAAATGGGTAAAGAAGGCACGGGAATTCCCAATTTTCTGTCTTAAGATGGAACATACCCCGAAAGAAGGCATGGATATATCAAACCTGGAATTCCCAATTTTTCAACAAAAATATTGATGCCTTCTTTTAAGGGGTGTACAGTTAATTTCTGGAATAGCCCAATACAACCATGTACTTCACTCATCAAGGCAAAAGGAATGATCATCAGTGAATACATTTTCAATGCTTGACTATTTTCATCATGTCCTATCTAGCATTACCAGTGTCACCATGGTCAAATACCTCATCTGGCGTCATCTATTAACACTATCTCAACAATTCTGTCAATGGCAGATAGCATTTACTTCAAAGATTTCACTGAAGCTCCAGCTCCATTCATAATACATTTGTGTAACATCACTAATATTAATCCAAATAAAATTGATATAAAGAAATGTATTCAGAAGCCTAATCAGACCCAAATTTGGGAGAGCAAGGATGGACAAAACAATTTTGCAAAGGGACAAAAAACTTAAAGATAAACCCATGAAACAAATTTCCCAAATTTTGACTCAAAGCTCTGAAATTGGATCCTTTAACTTTGAAGAAATAACATTTCGGGTAGAAAATGTGATAAACTTATTTAAAGATTTATGCTTTTAATTCATTCATCCATTTAATGTTAGAAGTGCTATACTAGTGCTGATGTGCATGCTACACACTAGACTATTCCTACGATTATAATATGTGATGGCTCACCCCGAAAGGGGGGACTTTACAGATGATATCAATTTTGATTTTATCATTTCATCTGTTAAAGCATTATTTAAGCTTTAAAATGATTCCTTACTTGTTGTTGAAATTGATCAAGGTGATCAAATTGTACAACAGAAAATGTGTTGGAAATTCTTATTATTTTCTTTATATTTTGCTGCCTATTTTCGTCAGTTTCTCGAAAAGTGTTCTGTCGCAAAGTCCCCGTTTTCGGGGTGAGTCATCAAATATTAGTACTGTTTAGTGTTTATGAAAGGAACACATGTTATAAAATTAATAAATGCCAAATCAGATGATATCTATGTACTGCTTATAGAATCCATCAGTAATGAGATATGTGGACCGCCGCGGCAAAAGGGACCAGTTGTCGGCTCGTACATGTTGCTCCTTGTAGCATATCTGATGTATGCTATTTGAATGCATCAGATATGCTACAATGAGCAACATGTAGGAGCCGACAACTGGTCCCTTTTGCCGCGGCGGGACACATATGTGGTAAGTAAGAAATGTAAAATTTATCCAGGCTATTTTACAAGATTTGTATAAATATTACTTCTAAAGAAACACTCACAGTAAGTGAAATATATCCAAAATGATATGATTTAACATTTACAATCCCATTAAAATATCTTAAAGGAGTTTGTATTTTATGACAGAGTGCTATCTACTGCTGATAATGTTTTTAATGGACATGAAGTACCTGGTAATGCAGCACACTTGTATGGCTGTGATGTTTACTATTACATGTAGATTTGAAATGTAGCAGGACTATCAATACTGCAAACACTACATGGTTTATGAAATCTGAAATTGGTGTTGGAAATAGAAAAAATGGTGCATTGGCCTAACTTCCAAAGTTGATAAGCAAATGATTTATACTTAGTATATGAAAGCATGCATGTGTTTTTATCCATTTTTTGCCATGGATAAAAAATCAAACAACTACTATTTTGGTGGGACTAACTCAATTTAGCAAGCAGTCAAATATGAAATGGATACGGGTGTACAATGTAATGTCCGTGCGATCCTCGAGGGGCTGGGGCATTCGGTGAGAGTGGAGGCTCAAAAAATGGGTCATTGGGTGAGACCATGATTTTTTGGTATTCAGTGAGAAAAAAATACAAAAATATGAGAGCTCATTGGTCAGAAAATGAAGGGTCATTGGGTAAGATCATAATATTTGACAATCGGAAAGCGAAATTTGGCAATCAGTGAGAGAAAAATAAAAAAAAATATGGGGTCTTTGGGTGAGAGCACATGCAATTGTAAACAATTATGGGTCTTTGGGTGACAGCGACGCTTAAAAAGGCGGACTTTTGACCCTATACATATGCGCCACCTCAAAAATGGGACTGCCCCTCGCCCCTACAATGAGCAACTTTTTAATCTTTAAAGTAGATAGATGTTACCAGACACATTAAATGTCATTTTAATCAGCTGAATTAAGTTGCATTAAAAAAGAAAAAATAACTATACTGTGGACAATGTACAAAAGTCATGTTATTAATATTATGAAGTCATTGATAATGCATTTATTTAATTATCTAAATTGACAGGGTTTTTGTTCAAATCAAGTTTGGCATCAATAAATAGATGACTTTTTTGCATGCATGAACAGAACATAGTATATTTGATTGATGGAGTTGCTTTTTTTTTCGCTTTCTTGCTCACCTGTAATCTAAATTTTGAAAAATACTAGGCAGATAAAATTATTAACCTTGTTAATAACATCTTTAAAGTTTAGAAATAATTTTGATGTTGCTGCTTGTGCATGGAGGGTCATTAGTTTATTGAAATGCAAATCTGCAGCTGGCATAAGAAAAAGAAAGTCATCTTGATAACAGGTTTTTTTTAAAGGGTATTAAATGAAGTATCATATATGTTATGTACATTGTAGAACAACCACAACATCACAACCCAGCTGAAGGGCGATGGTTTCGCTCGCAACGTTGGTTGCTCAAGTAAGTTATTCTGGTTGCCATGATTAATATATTCTGAACTTAAATCAACCCAGATGAATGAGAGTATACATGATCATTGTAGAATGATCATAATAGAGGTTCATTGCTACACAGCCTCAAATGTAGCTGTGCCATTTTAAATGGTAACATTTGTAACATCATATACTATATTTGAGTTACATCTTAAAATTGGGTGTTATCCACTGATAATTTGCACATTTTTTGGATGAATCTTGATGGGTAAAGTTAAGGAATCTTCTTATGTGACATTTGTTGCAATAAATTGAAAAATACATATACCATTTGAAGAAGTCAAATTTTAGAGCGTTATCAAAAACTGACATAACTAAAATTGACATACATGTATTTGCAAATTATAACATAATATGGAGTAACCCTTATATCTAGCAAGTAGGCCCTTTTGAAATTATGGTAAGAGGTCTACATGCTGAGTCATACATGTACCTCATCCTGCATGGACTATCAAATATTTGGAAAATAAGTCTTTATTGATAAATTTATTTCAATGTATTTTCTAAACACAAAGGATGGTTTGGTAATAAAAAACTATTTGGTCACCAAACACTTAGACAAATACAAAATATTTGACAACTTTCATCTTTACGTTTTTAGGAAGTACATTGCCAGTTGGCTAAATATTTGGTACAGTAGCTCTTTAAAAATTATGGTTTAACCTTTACTTATAAAAAGTCTCTTAACCTTGCTTGCTTGGAATTTTCCATATAATGCTTTTCAACCTAATTTTGGGGTTTAATATTTAACAACATCTTCCCAAAATTATGGTGTCAATATTTACCACAGGGATTTATGCTGCCTCTGGTCAATCAAGATACATTTAAAGTCTGTACAAAAGTTGATTGAAAACATCTCTCTACCATACCTGACCAAATGTATAGTTCATCATGTACTCTATCAGCAATAGATTGATAGCACTCACTGCCAAGGCTTCATTGATAGACACTCTATTCTTGGAAAATGCACTATCTACCATTACCAGTGTCACCATGCCTGTACTAGTGCATCATCAGTCATCAGCACATTCCGTCTATCTTGAGGAAGACTCTATTTCATAAGAACAATACTCAGATGCTGATATTAAAGCAATACTATAAAGTGTTAAAAATGAAGCGCCCCCATCACCCATGACTTTTGATTTATTTAGCTTATTGGCTTTGTTTTTGGTAGATATTAATTCCCTCCAAATGATTTGGCTTTTTTGCTTACCTTTTCTGTTATGGCCATTTGTTGAATTAAATTTGGGATCCCAAATTTAATCCCACATGTATTAACCTAAGAAAGCATGCATGTTCTTTTTTATTCTTTTTTCGGCGGCAAACATTTTTTTAGAAAATGCACTTGAAAATGCTTTAAGATACTTATACTAAAAACAAAATAAAATGAAGGAATATGACTATGATATAAATCATTTTTGGTCAAAATCTTATAGTATTGCTTTAAAGCAGTAGGCAGTAGTAGTAATCAACTGCTTTTTTTATATTTCCCCACTTTTGTATATAGAGTGACCAGTACAACATCAGGATGATCAAAACAAAAAAGTTATTTATTGCAAATGCCTATTGGAAATGCAAGTGTATTGTACAGTGGAAACTCATTAAAAATAAATCTCAAAAAGAAAAGTACAGACAGATTTCAAATCATGGGTATTCACAGAATATTACCGGTATGAACATTTTTCTGTAATTTTCAGTCTACAAAATTGGTCATATTACAAATCTCAACCTTGTAATATATTTTTAAGCCAGTAAGAAATCAGAGACAACTATAATTAAAAATGGTCTGATACAAAGTATCTACTGTCAATGTTTCAAATTATTTCTTTTTTCAAAAAATTGGTCTGATACAAAGTATTTACTGTCATTTTTTTAAATTATTTCTTTTTTCAAAAAACACCTGTTTTAGGATCAAGCATGTTTAGGTTAAGCAGTGACGTATACATAATGCAAAGGCAACTTACCTGTCTGCAGCTAGTCCACTCCTGTATCTTCCACGTATAAGTCGGCACAAAAATTTCCACTTGGCATCCCTCCAATTCCTCGCAAGCTTCTATCTCCGATAAACTTCCACATTCCTTTCCCCCGTGATCCGCTCTCCGAACCACCTGCCTTGTCCTATACCTACTGGCAGGTGCGCAAGTAGCACTGCACTCAGACCAATCAGACCAAACGGTCATCACGCAATCCTCCTTACAGACATCGCATGATTCAAATATTGCCGGTTTTGATTCCGAATCGCAAAAATGAAACGGTATATCCTGTTTCGTGCTAGTGAATATGCAAGAAACTGAG
Source organism: Ophiothrix spiculata (assembly GCA_000969725.1). Lineage (NCBI taxonomy): Eukaryota > Metazoa > Echinodermata > Ophiuroidea > Amphilepidida > Ophiotrichidae > Ophiothrix > Ophiothrix spiculata. The sequence goes on along the minus strand of JXSR01S055398.1, from coordinate 6,182 downwards.
CGACTTTGTCCGCATTTATTTTCCTCGTTTATTTGACATCCACTCCATGATTCGGTTTTCCAAGCAAACGGAGATGGGGGATTTATGGCCTTATCAGGGCCTACTTCATTATGATCCTTACCAACCCCCTTTCCTCCTAGTTCATTTCCACTTAAATCTGTCGGTTTAGAAGGCTCCAGTCCTCTGATTTCTCTTATATTTCCTGATGTTCCACTTACAAATAATCCAATTCCAAACGCAACAAATATAATCCAATTGCACACAGCAAACTTCATTTTGCTGGTTTATCTAGACCAACTCCAATCCAATTATGACAAGAAATATCCACTAGCTATCAAGTTCAATGTTTACCAATGCTTGACTGATTTCTATCAATACCCTCACACAATTATGATCAAATCAGCTGCTTTTGAAAACAAAAACATTGCTCCATTTGTTTGTATCACCCACTCATTAGTAGTTGAGTCGACCATGCATCAGCTGGCACCTGCAGTGGTTTAGCTCGGCTTGCTCCCCCTGTATAGTGCGAAGAAAAAAACACAATCCGTCAGATTTATTAGCACTGTCATCAACTTGTGATACACACCACACTTAGTCTGTCTTACTTGTAAGACTAACTAAATCACCACCAGATATGCAGCATTCACACTGCACTGTGGACCGCCACGACAGTTTGCTTGCGCAGAGTTGCCAGATTATTTTTTATCTATTTTTCAAGATAAATGGTGCAAGTTGCAACATCAAGAAATACAGCAGTATGGCTGATGTCTTGAAATTACTTAATTCCCTCGGTTGATGGTATGAAGTGGCTTTAACCCTATTTCTCTTGCACCAAATAGCACAATATTTGTCAATGCCAAGTACAAGACTATGTGTTTTTAATTTCATAATTATGGTATATGTCAGTAAGTTAGATTTCATTGGATAGCTTGGACTTGAAGATTTTTCAAAATGATTCATTATGCTTATTATATGCAAATCAGCTCATGAATAACTAATGAGGCTCCGTATAAAAACAATAGATTAACATTTTGAATGTAATATTTTGAGTACTTGATGCAATAACTTCCCATGTTCATTTTAGACAACTACAACTGTGATCAACGTAAATCAGAAGAAATTATCAAATTAGAAAATATTTTTTTAAGATTTTGTAAACATTTTAATGTCATTTTTGAGCCAAAATCTGGTCTTAAAATTGCCCAAAATGGCTGACTTAATGACCTTAATGATATAGAAATGTAGTAAATAGGGTCATTCTGCATACACAAGTCATAAACCAGTCATTTTGACCTCATAAACTGATGCAGTATAGCAACATTTTAGTTCTACACCTACTTAAAGCAATTTCGTTCCTTTTGGCACAAAATTGGTCTCCTTGAGAGAATAAGGGTTAGGATCCCAGGGGTACTGAATTATCCACCTCACAGGTTTTGCAATACAAGTGCTTCAGAACTGATTTTTTAAAGTCAAATTTAGGGGTCTTGGGAACTACCAGCATCTTTTCCAAATTAAAGCAATACTATAAAGTGTTAAAAATGACGCGCCCCCTGTCACGGTCTGTTACTTTTGATTTTTTAACCTAATTGGTTTGTTTTGGGTAAATATTAATACCCTCCAAATGATTTGCCCTATATATACTTATACTTTTTCGTTTATGGCCATTTGTTGAATTAATTTCGGGATCCCGAATTTAATTCCACATGTATTAGTATATGAAAGCATGCATATGTTTTTTATCCATTTTTCGATGGCAAAATATTTTTTTTTACAAACTACACTTGAAATCGCTTTTATAGATAGATAGTCATATTCCTTCATGTTATGCTGTTATTACTGTAAACCATTCCGTAATCAAAATCTTATAGTATAGTAACAAACTGATATTTTTCCAGAAAAAAATATCACCATATGAGCTGATAATGTAAGCTTGAAAATGCACATTTTGAGCCACTCTGGGTCATGCTTTTAATTGGGGCATCAAGAAAATGGTGGATTTGTTACAACTCTGCATTTAGGACAGTGTATGCATCATTTATTATCATATCTTTTCAATTGTCCCATGAAAAGTTATAATTTTGGTATGAATTGTAAGGTAATTCATTAATTCTTCTTAAGATTAAAACTCAAATTAAAGGAGTAATTCATGATCCACTTTTCACCCTCAAGGTCACCTCTATCAAATTTGAGTTTTTTAGCTTATTAGAATCCTCAAGTGGTATATGTTACGGTCCCCAAACCATTCTTCCATATGTGCTTGCATTTTTGAGAAAAGTGAGAAAATGTGTTATTTTCTAATTACTGTCGGGCCCCAACAGTAATTACAACATAGTAGTCTATGGGGATTTTCAAAATGCTGAAAAACTTGTAACTTGGAAACAAACGGTTGGAATCAAGTTAAATTTTCAGTATATATTTATGTTGTACTCTTCTTTTAATTTAGCTAAAAAATAGGCCACATCAAAATCATGAATTGCACCTTTAAGTGACTAATTAAACCTAATAACTTGTTAAAGCTAATTAGTCAGAGGTGGAGATGGGTACATGATTTGATTTGATTTGATTTGATTTGATTTGATTTGATTCAGGAATATAACATGGCACATATATAAAACATACAATTTTATATATGTGCCATGTTGTTGTAGGTATGCTTTTGGTATCATGAAAATTGCACATCAATCTTAATGTCATGTCTTTTCAAAAATCAAATAAAATGTCATAATTGTGGTATGATGTTTAAGGCGAATTATTTGTTGGAAAAAGTTGGAATTAAACCCAAATTAAGTGGATAATTAATGCTAATAACTAATTAAAGCTAATTATATAATTTAGCTAGCAGTGAAAACAGGTATGGATGTAGTTGGTATGGATGAGGTATATGTTCAATGTGCATCAAATTTTATCACAACTATTCCATTATCCAATGAAACGTCATAATTTTGGTATGATATCTTTAGAATCAATTCAAGATAATAAACCAAATAAAGGTTCTTATCAACTCTAATCAGTATTACCAGGATGGAGTTAGGTATAGATGAGGTGGACGAGATGTAACACAAATGGGGCCCAACCTAAAAAAAACTAACCTTAATTAAAATTGTGGATCTTTAGAACTGTAGTGAGCTTGAAATGCATGGAGGTTATGGGAATAGAAGAGGAGGTTTGAAAAGGGGATCTTGGCTGTAACAAATATTCACATACCTGTACCTTCAATATAAAGCATTTGTCAAACAATTGTGAAAATGCAGTACATGCAGTTAAAGGGGCATTAGACAAGTTAAGCATCACTCCAATTTTTCCCCCAAACATTTTTAGATTTTTGCATCACTTGAAGTATTAGCGGTAATAATGGCAGCATGCAAAGTCTCAATGTCAAATTCAAACCCTATATATCAAAATATTTAAATATTCTTTTATTTGTGATCATCATTGTCGACAACGATCGATTAGAGTTGAAACTTCTAAATTGACTTTATCAAGAGATCTACATGTAATGCAAACTCAAAATTTCTTTTGATTCATCTGCAATCTATGATGTGAAGGGAATGTTTTACAAACAAATCTTTGGCTCTATCTTGATATATATCATCAAGTATACACATTTAGAGAGTAGCATCATACCCAAGATCAATAAACAAAATAAACTTCTAATTTTTGACTTTTCTGAAGGTTTTGATTTAAAAATCCCCAATATTTGGTCATTAACTATTATTTACTGACATATTTAAATTTGTAAATCATCCACAAATAAAATTTCAAAATTGTGTCCAATGCACTTTTAAGATTACATGCAAGTTACTTGCTTTTACCTTGGCAGATTCTGCAGAAATAAGCAGACGATCAAAGCTTACATGACTAAAGGCAGTATCTACTTTATCAAACTTATGTACATACAGCCTTTTATACAAGTTTTAGCACGAGAGTTAATTTGAAGTGAAACTACATGTTAAAGGGACTGGCCTAGATTCTTCCCACTAAATATTTTTTTACATGAATCGGTAGAACATGTTTATAGTAATATAACCTACAAGTAGTTTTCCATGATTTTGAGGAATATCAGAGAAAATTGCAATTCTTTAACTGCTTTAATATGTTTTGCCGGCAAAAAACAGTGTTCCTAGTTTCAAAATTTAAAATTATTTTGTTTCTACACATGTGATGGGTAAAACAATTTATTTTTGATGAAATTGTTTCTCTTTTAATATAGCGCTTTGTTTGATTTTTTTTCTGGTAAATCCAGATCTTAAGTACAAATTTAGGATTCAGAAAACACAAGATAGTCACACCACCATCAAAGAATGATATTGCAAATTAGTTATCTCTCAATTTGAGCCATTTCTGTGTAAATATTTGTACTATTTTGGATATAATACTTCACTTTAAAAGCTTTATTTAGAGCATTTCCATAAGTTTTTAATTCTAAGTGGAATCTAGGCTAGTCCCTTTAAATGGAAGTATCTACTATATGCTTTATATTTGCATTGTATGACAGATTTGAGATGTTGTTATACCTCAGAGAATCTGTAAGATCTGATGTAGGGAAATGGAGAGATATGCAAATTATGTTCAAATTGGTTTAAAGAGATTCATTATAGATGTTGATGGAAAATTTACAGGTCCTCAGACATCGTTGTAAAAATATCATATCAATAAAAGGACTTGTACTTCTGTGAACACAGATATATTTTAAAAGGATTTTCTGACATGATTGTTAAATTCATAGTCACTGGGTGTGATTTTACTACCTAATAAGGAATTTTGACTGTCCATTATGAGAAATAAATGTAGTAACAGTGCATTCAGCATGTTAAGCATCAAACACAGTGGAGTGTGATGTAAACATACATACACATGCCATGTGTATTGCTCTATTTGAAGGAAATATTTTATGTTATTTTTCCCAGACAAATGTCTGGGAAGGTTTTTTTTTCAATTTATTTATCTTAGCTTTTTAAAAATGTCAAAAATAGGTCAAAAAATATAAAAACAAACCCCATCGCTGCCACCAAAATGGCAATTTTGGTCTATTTTGGCAAATTTTCAAAAAATAAGATAAGAATTTAAAGATAAAAGTTCAGATAAGATTTATAAGATAAAAATTAAAAAAACCTTCCTATCCTAGACATTTGCTTCTATTATATTAGAATGAAAGTTCATCTGTGTTGGTGATTAAACATATCCATAATTAAACTTTGGATCTCAACACACAATATAATTACCTTGGAAATTTTTATCTGCTTTCACTGCAGACTTCATCAGCCAACTGACCCATCTCAACAAAGACGGGGGCCGTTACAAGCTACCAAATTTTATGACCCGTTTTTGACGTCACTGACTAAGGTCAGATCATCGCGGGAAACGGGTCAGTTGGCTGATGAAGTCTGCAGTGAAAGCAGATGAAAATTTCCAAGGTAATTATATTGTGTGTTGAGATCCAAAGTTCAATTATGGATACATTTGCTTCTACTTTCCAAAAAGCAAAAATTTTTTGAAATTTCACGAATGGCTTTCCAGAAATTTTGGCCTAACACTAAAGGCTCATGCATGAGACACCCACAACACGAGTGAAAGCAGTTGTACCCAGTAGTCACAAGTGAGACTATATATTGCATTCACACTGCAGTGGAATCGGCTTGTGACTAAAATGCTCTTGTGTGAACACATCCTTACAGATAAAATTACCCCGCTTACAAAAAGGCAGGAAAGGGTTAAGGACAACAACTGTTCAATCCTTAAGCCATTATTTTCAAGCCAGAAGTGTTACCTGAAGATAGCATGTGAGTACATTAGCTAGCTGCTATGTCCTCACTGTCTTACCTGTATGCCCTACTTTATAATTACCAGTAATGGCTTTTTAATGGCCAAATAATATCTAATGGGACCATTAAATGAGTGTAAAGTATGGCACTTATTTTGATTAAATCAACTCATTTGCAAGAAAGGGCTTCAGCACTCAACAGGCCCAAAATATACCCAAACCACTTAAATATTTTTAGCCAGTGGCAGTGTTTCATAAATCAAACAGAGCAAATTAACATGTGGTGAACGGTCAACGCAATATCTTGCACCCAAAACCGTGTCTTTGGATCCATGAGAATATAAACACGGTCTTTGTGTGTTAAGTGTCCAATTACACCCTCGACTGCATCTGAAACCATGCTAACCACAATATTCCTATC
>JXSR01S055390.1:40700-53568 GCA_000969725.1 Ophiothrix spiculata | reverse complement strand
GTGCAGTAAAATTGACATTCCTCGTCTTACTCGAGATAAAGGACCGTCCCCTTAAACAATGCAGCATTGTTTTGATGGACATTGCCCTCCGGGCCGTAGACATCTTCCATCTTTTCTCCTCTCCGTGTGGAGATGTGACGCGTCGTAAACTTCTTTTCATACGTCTTTTTATATAATCTCAGTAAATTTCAATGTTTGAGACTTCGTATGCTTCTGTTTGATTTCTTAAGATAAATCACAAAGATATTTTCTCATACAATAGTAAATCTGCTTCCTGATATGTAGGCGTATTTTGGTAATTGATTTAATCAAAGTCGGTGTCAGAAAGGGATTTTACATTTTACGTGACATTTAATGAACTTATATTAAATTTTGCATCTTACTAACTCACCACATTTCCCTGATCATGATTTTTTTAATAAAACGTGCTTTTTATGAAACATGTTGGCATTGTGCTGTAATGAAAAATGTTTTAAAATTTATGAACTGAATTCTGAGTTAAACATGTTTTTTTTAATATAACATTTAAAGTAACCTCAGCTTGAAGCTTTCGATCTAAAAATGGTGAAAATATGTTTGTTTGTTTGTTTGTTTGTTTGTTTTTTTGCTTTCATTTCATTATTTCATTACTTGTTATTAAAACATTATTTTGCCTCAAAACAATTTGTGGTTTCGACGAAAAATGCGTCAAGTTTTTCGAAGTAGTCTGTTGACGCCATCTTGATCTTGTTCGTGGAAGTGAAATCATTAGTAAAGAGCAAAGGTTCATTTTACGTGACACTCCGTAAGGCTGCGATCACATAGAAGTATACGGTATTCGCTATACGCTATTCGATGGCTATATTTTATACAGGCACGACAAGCTATACGTTTTTTTCGAATAGTGCCCTCACCCGGTAGCATCAAATTCACGTGTTCGATTGAATCTATTACGCAGGTGAAATCGTGCACCGTATACCCGAATAGTATAGTTCTATGTGATCGCAGCCTTAATGTATTCATTATTTTAAGAAATCGATTTTGACATCTTGATTAACTTCAACTTTATGAATGATAACCATTATCAAGGATCATAATCTTTTTATTACTTTCATTTTATTGCATTTCTTATCTTTTAACAATACTTTTCTTCCAATAGTCATATCAGCGGGGTTTTTACTATCTTTCAATTTTTTTCATTAATCTTTCTTCCTTATCTTTTCAATCTCCTTCGAAATATCAGATGGCAGAGTTGTGCAAAAATGTATCAAGTGTGAAGACTGTGAAAAACAAACAAGAGCAGTGAAAAAGTTGTTGATAGAGAAAAGAAATGTCAGATGTTTATCTACTCTATCCTCTATCCGCGAGCAGCAAATATTTTCTGTCGAAATGATGTCATCATCGAATTATTTTTCCGGCAACAGTTCCAAACTATCCATGAGGCTCATGGCATAGATTTTATTGCCACACTCAAAAGGCGATCAGTGTTACATAATCGCCGTGAGCCTTTTGTACGCATAGTTTGCACCGGTTTCTACTTATACGGTAATCTAGATGGGGTGTACCCGCTAGTCCCGACACTGCGCTAGTCAGACTACACACTTTTCCTATACTGTAGAGGTGCGTCAGTCCGAAAATGAAAAGCAATGCGCTAGTCCGACACTGCGCCAGTCCGATTTTTTTTGTCGGTGCCATAATTCTAATCTGAAAACCACTGCGCTAGTCCGACAAAAATATCTATATTATGTGTATATATTTCAAACTGAAGTCAACTGCGCTAGTCCGAATATAAAATCCACTGCGCTACTCCGACAAAAATGTCGGACTGGCGAAGTGGTTGTCAGATTCCGACTAGCGCCTTGAATTTCACTTTCGGACTAACGCCGTGTCGGACTAACGCCGTGTCGGACTAGCGCCGTGTATTTCATTTTTGGACTAGCGCTGTGTCGGACTAGGAATGTTTACCAAACATAATCACTTCGACAACAAATAATGTTTCTAATTATCACTTGGTTGGAAATAAAGGCAATAGCCACGATCATCAAAGTGAAGGTCAACTTTCCTCAACCCCCACTCATTTTTTAGAAAGTACTTCCAACTAATAACTAATATCCATAACCATTCTTGAACATTTATAGTAAAAAAGACAATTATTTGTACTTTGAATTTCTCATTCTCATTCTCCGGAGAATGGGAAATTAAGTGAAAATAAATCACTAAATTCTTACAATTTAATCGTCTGTGTTGCTAACAATAGCCCAGTTCAAATGTTCTGTCCGTGCATAACAATGCATTTTGTAATCCGTAGTAAAATATTTTGTTAACCCATTACTTATTCTATTCACTGGAGTCAATAAGTATAGATAATCCCCACTTGAGAAATTGCAATCCTTGACAGTCCTTTTATGTTTACACGATATAAAGCACAACTAAAAATCTCTAGGCGTTATGCTTTTCGTCGAAGACAATAGCCTATCCTATACTTTGATTGACAGGCCTCTTTTGTGCGGTAAAATTAATTCGATACTTCTATTGTCATTTACGATTTAGTTAACAAAATCCTTTGTCCTTTAATGAGATAACGGACAGAACATTTGAACTAAGCTAATGTATTTAGTAAAGAGATCATGTTTTAAGTATATTTAACCTTCCTAAAAGAATAATGTTCACTTTAAAATCATCAGCCGTACATTTGGAATCTCAAACTTTAGGAAAATAGAAACACTGATGTCAGAAACCCAAGAAATGAAGTTGACTGAAAACTGTATTTCAAGAGCAAGAAATATGATTTTGTATGTTTGTTTTGATTCTACTAAGGTCTTTCCTTCATTCAATAAGTTTTTACAAGTTTTAATACCCAAGTGGATCATGGCTAATAATCCATTAACCCTATAAACCCTATTTACCCTATTAACCCTAATTATCAAGAACCAAGTACCATATGACCGTGTACATGGTTGAAGTCTAAAAAGAAATTTCTTTGAAATGATTTTATATATATACAACATAATTTATTTTTTTACATTTGAGGGGACCTTGTGAACCTGTGAGGCAAAAACGTTTGTGTGGGGCGTGGGGGTGTGTGAATGTGGGCGTGTGGGGGTGTGTGTGTAGGCTAGTAAACGTAGACAAAATTGCAACATAAGGTGTGTTTTTTTAAATTAACAGTTGATGACCTCCCGAACAGCATCAAAAAAGAAGGAAAAAGTAAGTTTGTCACGATTGGTTAAATTGCATATAAACAAAATGGTTTCCAAAACAGGGGGTAAAATTTCGAAATTGATGATATTATGTTAAAAACATTCCATTGTTGTCCTCTTATAACAAGAAACCAGAAAAAGTATACTTTTTTCTGAATTATGGTTAATGATTGATATGCAAAGAATGATACGTCACGGTTAGAGGGAGACAATAATATCAAAATTCTTAGATTTTCTTCAAAATGGTCACAAATTGTTCCTCTACACAAAGTAATATTTAGCAATTGCTCAGATGTACAGTTGGTATGGGTACATGTTAAAGAAAACTTAAGTTTATAGGTTCCAATGCAATGATAAATATGGACTTTGTTTTATCTGATACCATAGCAACACATGGGCATCATTTGAGGGGAGGGGGCAGGGGGACACGTCACCCTAACGTTTTGAAGGGTGGGAGACACAATATCAATTGTTCCCCCCCCCTCCCCACGGTTTTTATTTATTTGCAAATTTCTTCACATTACCCACAAAAATACGTGTTAGGAACACCCTTATAATTCAAAAAACGCTAACGCTTCAGGGGGCTTCCCCCCTGACCCCCACCAAGGGGCTCTTTCTTCACATTACCCACAAAAATACGTGTTAGGAACACCCTTTAATAGAATGCAAAAAACGCTAGGGCTTCAAGTGGCTTGCTCCCTGACCCACCAAGAGGCTCTGTCTTCACATCACCCACAACAATACGTGTTAAGAACACCCTTAGAATGCAAAAAACGCAAGGGCTTCAAGAGGCTTCGCCCCTTGACCTGCACCAAGGGGCTCTGTCTTCACATTACCAACAAAAATACTTGTTACGAACACCTTTAGAATGCAAAAAACGCTAGGGCTTCAGGGGCCTTTGCCCCTGAACCCCATCAAGGAGCTCTGTCTTCACATTACCCACAAAAATACGTGTTAAGAACACCCTCAGAATGCAAAAAACGCTAGGGTGTTGCAACTTAACCAATTTTGACAGACTTACTTTTTCATACTTTTTTGATATGTTGTTTGGGAGTTTGTCAACAACTATTTAATTAAAGTACCCAAAGACAACTAAACCATCATTATTTTCATACTTGCCATTAATTAGCTTAATTTTATTACTTGCAGTTTTGAATGATAATGTAACAAGCCCGTGTTGTTTTGCCCGAAAACCTGACGTGAATTACGACTCTGAGTTCGCCTTGTTTGAGCTGTGAATTGTCTGTTTTTAGTATCTACATTATCTACATTTTGTCTGATATACGAATTCGCATAATTTACTTACAAATGGAGCATCCCAATGAGGCAAAAATTGCAATTTTTATGTAAACAAAAGAAAAATATGGCATTCTAATGTTTATGTTTTAGATTTTGCCATAATCCATGGTTCGAGTCCCCGCAAATCCAGTGGAAACTATTTATCTTTTCATGATTAAAAAATAGTTAGGATTCATATTTTCCTGAACAGATGGAGGTCATCAACCCTTAAACACTCTTTTCATGTTGTTTGTTTTGTCATGTTTTAAGCCAATTGATGTCACGTGATTCTTACTGTTGTTTGTTTTTGTGTAGCTGAAATGTTAATGGGCAAGCTACTTTTTGGCCTTCCAGACTACTACTCTATATAATTGTATTGTAAGTGTTTAACGTTTGCAATGAAATAAATGTTCAAGGATCTCCTTGAGGCAAATTACCACGCTGAAGAAACATATTGCACGACGTTGCAAGCAATCATTTATAAATTCTCTGTGTACTTATAAGCAATTGAAATGCTTCAAACTGGCAAGGGTTATTAAAGAAAACTTGATAAAAGCTACGTAGTGAACAAGAATAAACAATTGAAACATACTACGTATCTAAAAATAAAACAGTTGCAATACTGGATATCGTAGGAAAAGCTTCGCACAGTTACACTGGTGGTAACCACCCTTAGGAAGACGATGGTTAAAGTTTGGATGCGCAATTCTAAGCTAGATTAGAATAAGTGAATAGTTGTCAGATTTTTTTCTGAACATATTTGATCGAGAATAGAGTTTTAGTTTCCTTTCTCGCTCATGTGATGCAATTTGGAGCTTAGAACTACTTAATATTAGGTATTAAATACGAGCTTTAAGATTAACATTCCTGCGTACAATGAAGCTGGTTGTTTTAATAGTACCAAAAATGTTGAATTCCTGTGGGTAGTGTGTTTTAGTTTTTGCACTTTTTTTATCGTCTCCTGCTGAAGCAGAATTAAATCCGGGAATTGAATTGATGCACGACGGTTGCGTTATTTGCCCGTTTATTTATTGAGCGTCTTCCCAGACCTCAGCAGAGATGCGTAATTGAAGTGCTTCTTATCCAACACGCATAGCTGTAGGAGAAATCGTGTACACCCCAACACAGACAGTGCGCCTAAACAAAACAGACACAAAAAGTCATTGTCGCGCGAAATTTGCGACAAGTTCCGACGCAGCTTCGGTGAATAAACCCAATTTTGAATTTTAAAAAATGGCGACGAGCCTTGTAACTGCCCTGTAAATCTTTTATTGGAAAAAATTGCACAGGCACTAAACGCTATAAGAAAATTGATGAACCTTGTTGAGGATATTCATTCATAAATTTTCAATGACTCAAGATGATAAATCATTTGATCAAAAATTAATATAATAGTTTGAAAAGTTGTCAGTATGACACAAGTACAGCACAGTCATCCAAAGTACAACGACTTCATGTATTCATTATAAGACTAAATTAAATTTAAAGCAAATGATAATATCATCCCACAAATTATATATAAAAATGATATGTGCCGTTAGGTGAAATGTCTTTAGCATGTTTTAATGACACAGGCTGAATTTTCGAGTTTTTTTTTTACCATGGTGAAGCTGCATGTCAAGTGCAAAAGCTTGAAGCATTAAGAGCATCATCCTTAATATTGTTTTCTGATAGTTAGATAGTTTATTTGTTGTGTTTGTTTAGTTTTAGTGCAAGTAATAATTGTCCTCGAAGAATTTACATTAAATTCCCTTTTCACCTAAAAAAAATAATAAGTTCAGTTAAATTATGGATGTACGGCTATCTAAATGACATTTTTTTCAAAACGTTGATATACCAACGTACGTGAACACGTTGCATATCAAATATGCAAGATTTCAAGATCGAATACGCAACTCATGATATTGAGAAATTTAGAAGTCATGAATAGAAAATGTGATGAGTGTTGTAAGATGCATAATTAAAGAGAATTTTATTAAATGTCACATAAAATGTAAATCCCTTCCCGGCATCATTGGCTTAGATGAAATCAATTACCATTTAAATACGCCTACGCATCAAAAGCAGATTTGAGACGTTCAACTTGGGGAAAATATGGTATTATGCTAGATGCTATTATATGAACAAATATAGTATAACAAAATATATTTGTGAATAATCTTTAAAAATAGAAATTGAAGTTGACTTTTAATGAATTTCTCTTTAAATATCTTCCTAGTGTTTGCGACGGCGTCACCCTACATAGGGTGAGTAGGAGTTCTGGAGGTTGTTCAAAGCCCGCGGCATGCTGTATAGAGCGCGGACAATGTCCATCAAGTTTGGAAAATGTCAGTGTGGGTTCAAAGTGATGTTATGTCTTTGTATAAAAAACAACCTATTTACTTGAAATGCCAAGTTTTAACTAGCATATGTATGTATGTATGTATAAAGCGTAGTAAATACTAATACATTACTTTTTACTGATAGTATTTACTTAAGTACTTTACCTTTTACTTGAAGAGTAGTAAATACTTCCATTGATATGCATAAAAACAAGTATTTACGTATACCTAGTGCATATTTACAAATTTCAAGGTTCCTAATGAGCTACCTTGACAGTTTAATAGCACTATCTTGACGAATTAAAACAAATTTATGGACCTTCCAAGTATAAAGTCAAGAGTTCCTTGACATACAATTTTACGTGGTTTGTTCAAGTTTGGGTGAGAGGTGCCAAAGATAAGAGGTAATTTTGTCGGAGATCGATCTATATTTATATATACATATTATATATATTATGTAGCTGTCTTTCTTTGGTTAATACTCTCTTCTGATAGGTGAGGGTTAGGTATGATCCTTGACCATGACTGACCATCCCGTTTAAAGTAGAACATGAGCATCAAATGATTGAAAGGTTAATTGCGTACATACGCGCAAGTGTTTCTTGAGTTAAGCGTAAGGGTTTTGGGGGTAAAGGGGCGTACGCGTTAGTGGTTTTAGGTCGTGCAAGTGATTTTAGGGTTGCGCATATAATCGCAAAATATTCTTTTGGTTGCGTGTGTACGCAAAAGTGCTTTGGTGGTGCGTACGTATGCGTTTGTGATTTTTAGGTTGAGTAAGTCATATCACAGTTGTACACATACGCAAGTGTTTTTAGGATTGCGCACGTACGCGCAATTGATTCTGGAGATGTGTGAATATACATACGCATTAGTTCTTTTAAAGGTTGCACATGTGTGTCTGTGACTAGAGGGACAAGAAAGGGATCGAGGAGAGAGGTGATCACCAATCATCCCTCTATTTATTGAGACAACCCCCTCCCACACGCACCCCTACATCCCACACACCCCACACACCCCACACACCCCTAAGGTCCTAAGCTATAATTTTTAGCAAATAATTGTCTAAAACCTTAGAATTGTGACAAATTACAATTTTTAATGCTAAGAATGTCGTGACAAATTTCACACTGCTCTCCCGATGTCTTTTCAAGCGCTCGATGCTATCTCGATGCTTAGTTTCAATATAGCTTTATACTGAACGATTTAGTAAATGCTAAGTAGTATATTTAGTAAGTTAGGGTCCGCTTGCCAGTCCGAAGGCTCGTTAGTCCGACAGCTTGCTAGTCCGAAGACCCACTAGTCCAAACACATTATTCAATGGGGAAAATATAACCTTGAAAAGGCTCGTTAGCCCAAAAAAACAGCACGCTATAGTCCGAATTTTGAAAACACTGTAATGGAAATATGCACATTTTTTGTTCATATTCGGACTAGTGAGCTGTTTTTAAAATTCGAACTAGCAAGCCTATTTCGAAATTCGGACTAGCGAGTCTATATTGAAATTCGGACTATAGCGAGCTGTTATTTAAATTCCGAATGATATTAGGACTAGCGAACCTTATTCATAAATCGGACTGGCGAGCCTAAATTAAAAGCTTTCGGACTAGCGAGTTGTCGAACTTGCCCACATTTAGTTTGCAGTAAAATTTAAAGATTATGCATATCAAATCAAGTATACTTTTGCTTTTACTTTTACTTCTTACCTGAAGTATTTGGAAAAAGTATACTATAGGTCAATTCTAGGACATACCAGATTGAACAATTGCATACGGCCCTTTGGCAAATCACCATTATGACAAATATCTTTTAGATACCCGTACATCCAGAATTAAATTGAACTGATTTTTTGAATTGAAGTTTGTTTGTTGAGCGTGGTGAATTTACTTAATGTAAACTCTTAAATCATAATAACTTGCACAAAAACTAAACAAACACAATAAATAACGAGAAAAATACAATATGTTCTTTGATCATTTGGATGCTTCAAGTCTTGCATTTGATATGCAGCTTCACCATGGTAACCTCAAAAATTTAGTTTATGTTATTTACAGCAAGTAAAAAGACATTTTACCTAACGGCACATATGCCAATGTGAAATGTGCTTCACGATCGCATGCATCTATACTTTCCCGCTCTGCAGTCGTTTGTATTTTTGCTTTAACCCTCGTCTAACTAAGCCTTTTTTTAAACACGTCTAACCACGAGAGGGTAGTTGTTGCTGCAACCCCCTCCCCGTAATTGTTTGGAACGGAACCCCCTTTGAACTTGGTTTTGCTATCAATTGATAGGTATTGTCCTCCCCTATCTAACGATACCAAGATCAAATAAAAAATCGGCCAAGGCGTTACGTAATTATGATGTCACAATAGTCTTTCAGGTCGAAAAATCGGTATTTTGGCAAAATGGCCACCGAAATCTAGATTTTGCTATTAAAATTCTAAATAACGGATTTTTTTCTTCATGAAAATGACCGCAACGGATGTGAAGGAGATTATCCAAATGCCTTTGTCGGTTACTTTTGCGTTTTTATGCTGCGGGGAAAAAATCTTAGGGTGTTGCAACCCGCGTATATAATTATGTACTTATGACCGTTTACTAACACTTGTTAGGAGGGGGGTCTGATGCGAAACAAAACATCGCGGAAATTCGACCTCGAAAAATTTAAGGGCCCCCCTTTTTGCGACAAAAAATAGTGGTCAACCCCTTAGAAAAGCATGTTAACTCAATTTTTACCGAAATATTTGTGGTAATCTTTTCAAGGCACCCCCGTAAAAGTGTTTGTGAACGGACCCTTAATATCTTGTTTTTATGTATAAAGTGTGTAATGATATTATTTAATTTAGTTTTTTGGTGTACATAATATGGGCAATGTCTGAATTTCGCATTTAAGCTTAGTGCTTTGGTGCATTTTGTATTATGTACATTTTTATCTTTTGCCTGTTTGAACAACCTGTGCATATTTTGTGTATATTAGTTCATTTATTCGTTAACTCTCTGTAATTTTAGAGCTATATGTTTTTTATTATATGCCTGATATAACTGATGTATAGGAAGAGAAGTACACAATAAATGTGAAACGGGTGAAAATAGGCAGCAAAAATATTGGAAATAATAAGAATTTCTAGCAAGATTTTTCAACAAGTAAGGTGTCATTAAAAATGTTGCAACAAATGAAATGACAAAATCAAAAATGGTATCATCTGCAAAGAACCCCCTTTCAGAGTGAGCCATCACAAATGTCGTGTAACATCTATAAAAAGATCAACACAGTGGGAATAAGCAGAGGCGGCGGAAGGTTAACATTTTAGAGGGGCGGGGCGGCTAATTTTTTAATCAAAATGTTTTTGAGCTAAAACGGCCGGAGGAAAAATTATATAATTTTTATAATGCACGCGTAGTGTGCGAAAAAGAACCCGATGTCAAATCAGATGCATCAATAGGATGCTTCCTGTCTCACTAGGCCTACACTCATTTTTTGTCAGTATTTGAAGATAAGTCAAGAATTATTTGTATGTTTTGCATAATAGTTTTATGAAGAATATTTGCTTGTTTTTGTTTGCCTGATGAATCCATTCAGGGGTTTATGCCACTTGAAACATCGTACCATTTTATATCTGAATTTTTGGTGAGTCTTTATATTTCTGAGTCCTTATGTTTCTGTTTCTGTTTTTACCTGTTGTATTTGCTTTAGGCCTATATACATACTTACTATATTTAGGCCTATATATTGTTTTATATTTTCACCACATCAAGTTGGCTTACTTTGTCTTTATCTCACAATTTATGTCAAATCGGCTAATTTCAGCTAAAAAGTGTTTTAAAAATCTTGGTAAATTTTGACTGCAAATTGCTACGATATCTGAAAATTTGTGCGAAGCGCAAAAAAGTCTTCGCTTTTTCACATTTAAACTTATACAGGTTTTTTGTTATGCAAAACCACATGCCCCCCCCCCCTTTCAACGATAAAAAACCACATCCCCCCTTTTTGCTTGACTAAAAACATGTGGACCCCCTCTTTTCACCCCCCACTAGGTAGAAATAATGAACGGTCCCTAAAGATAATTTTAAAGGTCAAGGCTTGATACTTCACATGTACATAGTTAGGTTTCTTTTGATGATCAACTTGTTCTTTAATAAAAATATCTAGCATAATTGCATATCTTTCCCAACGTTGATTGTTTTCAGATATGTAGGCGTATTTGCTCAGAACGGTTATTGATTTAATATAAGCCATTATGTAAGAATGAGAATACCTTTTACGTGACACTCTGTAAATGTATTCATTATTTTAAGAAATCAATTTTGACATCTTGATTAATTTCAACTTTATGAATGATAACCCTTATCAAGGTTCATAATCTTTTAAAAGCGTTTAACTTTTTATTACTTTCATTTTATTTCATTTCTTTATATTTCTTTTAACAATACTTTTCTTCCAATAGTCATATCAGCGGGTTTTTTATGATCTTTCAATTCTTTTCATTAACCTTTCTTCCTTATCTTTTCAATCTCCTTCGAAATATCAGATGGCAGAGTTGTGCAAACATTATCAAGTGTGAAGACTGTGAAAAACAAACAAAGAGCAGTGAAAAAGTTGTTGATAGAGAAAAGAAATGTCAGATGTTTATCTACTCTATCCTCTATCCGAAAGCAGCAAATATTTTCTGTCGAAATGATGTCATAATCGAATAATTTTTCCGGCAACAGTTTCAAACTATCCATGAGGCTCATGGCATAGATTTTATTGCCACACTCAAAAGGCGATTAGTGTTACATAATCGCCGTGAGCCTTTTGTACGCATAGTTTGCACCGGTTTCTATGTATACACTATATTTAGTAAAGAAATAAATCACTAAATTCTTACAATCTAATCGTCTGTGTTGCTAACAATATATTTTAGTGAAGAGATCATGTTTTAAGTATATTTAACCTTCCTAAAAGAATAATGTTCACCTTAAAATCAACAGCCATACATTTGGAATCTCAAACTTTAGGAAAATAGAAACGCTGCTGTCAGAAACCCAAGAAATGAATTTGACTGAAAACTGTATTTCAAGAGCAAGAAATATGATTTTGTATGTTTGTTTTGATTCTACTAAGGTCTTTCTTTCATTCAATAAGTTTTTACAAGATTTCATACCCAAGTTGATCATGGCTAATGATCCATTAACCATAAACCCTATCTACCCTATTGACCCTATTGGTCAAGAACCAAGCACTATATGACCATGTACATGGTTGAAGTCTAAAAAGAAAAAAGATATCTTTTTGAAATGATTTTATGTACAACATTTTTTTTTAAACATTTTAGGGGGCCTTGTGATCCTGTGAGGCAAAAACATTTGTGTGGGGCGTGGGGTGTGTGGGGGTGTGTATAGGCTAGTAAACGTAGACAAAATTGCAACATACGGTATTTTTTTTTTGAAATTAACAGTTGATGACTTCCCAAACAGCATCAAAAAAGAAGCAAAAAGTAAGTTTGTCACGATTGGTTAAATTGCATATAAACAAAATGGTTTCCAAAACAGAGGGTAAAATTTCAAAATTGATGATATAATGTTAAAAACATTCCATTGTGGTCCTCTTATAACAAAAAACCAGAAAAAGTATACTTTTTTCCGAATTATGGTTAATGAGTTATATGCAAAGAAGGATACGTCACGATCACATGACAGACCCTATGTGAGACAATAATATCAACATTCTTAGATTTTCTTCAAAATGGTCACAAATTGTTCCTCTTGAAATATTATTTACACAAAGTAATATTTAGCAATGGCTCAGATGTACAGTTGGTATGGTTACATGTTAAAGAAAACTTAAGTTTATAGGTTCCAATGCAATGATACATGTTTTATCTAATACCATAGCAACACATGGGCGTCATTTGAGGGGGACAAGTCCCCCTCACGTTTTGAAGGGTGGGGGACACAATATAACATTAATCTGATTTAAGGGTACGAGGAATCCACATGCTCAGGAAAATGTGAATCTTAGCTATTTTTCAATCATGAAAAGATAAATAGTTTCCACTGCCTTTGCGGGGACTCGAACCATGGATTATGGCGGGGGTTAGTCATGCATTACGA
>JXSR01S055379.1:18318-32090 GCA_000969725.1 Ophiothrix spiculata | reverse complement strand
CTTTGGATTGGTTTGTGTCCTGTTTAGACAATTGTCTGTCTCAGGTGCGTGTTTCAGGTTCACTGTCCTCACAGACGCACTTGAAAGTATGGGGTTCACCAAGGGTCTGTCATCGAGCCACAGATGTTTACATACTACCTTTCTGTTCTAAAATTTGATCGCCTTGATCAATTTCAACAATTAAGGTGTCATTTTTTAGCCTAGAAAATGTCGCAACAGATAAAATGAAAAAAAAAATCAAAATTGATATCATCTGCAAAGTCCTCCCTTTCGGGGTGAGCCATCACAAATATCATCGCCAATATTATTCGTCAGCATTCAATTAATCAATATCATATAGGAAATATTGAGTACAAGATTGCTAAAAGCAAAGGAAAGCTGAGTAAGCACCTTAAAAAATAAACCCTTGATCTTGATGCCTCATCATTTTCAGCCTTCAGTTTCATTTATCATTGTATTCGAATTTTATGCTGTGGAGGGGCGTGGGTGTGGGTGTGTGTGTGTGTGACTGTTGTGACGTCGTTTGGTAGTGTTTGTCGCTTGTACTTTTTTTTTTTTGGGGGGGGGTGAGAAAGTCGGGGTTGGAGGGTTGTTTTACTTGTTGAAAACCCTGCTTGGTTTGATGGGGGATTTTTTTACCATAAGCCCAATGTGCTCTGCAATGACAGGTGCCCTTGTGACTCCCTTATAAGTTCTTTGTGCTTTTTTTTCTCCCTGTATATATGTTGCCAAGGGGATCATCCTCATGTCATGAAGGGGGACTTTTAAATCACAGTATTTTGCTTATAACATTGCTGAAGTATTTTCTTGATGTTTTTTGTTATGTAGTAGTGGTCTGGTGTATCGATATGTATTTTTCTCCCCTATCAGACTGAGTACAGGTAAAATATACTAAGAGAAAAAAATATTAAGAACATATTTTGTTAAGTGCTATTTGATAAAATTCCTCTATCGATGTTCTTTTCTTGAATAATATTATACAATGTAGCTGAGCATAGCTTTCTATAACGTGTTGTGTATTTTAGATGTTTTATAATTTCGTATCATGTTTGTGTGAAGTATTCAAACTAACTGTAAGCATGGTAAGTATAATTTGTTAATAAACCTAAAAATAGAGCCTGAGGGCCAAATCATAGTCGGCCTCCAAACAAAATGTTTCCTACCAAACATTTGGCCGTGACGTCACCAAATATTTGCCATCGAATTTAAACTATGAACGGGTAACAAACATTTGGTCCAATGTAATGGCAATTCAATAACATGTGCAATCTAGCACGAAGTTTTATTTGGCCTCAACTCGGTGTTGACATGGTTGAAGCTATTTTGTTTGGAGTCATCCGTCATTTTGACGTCACAACCAAATGTTTGGCAGGAGCAATTTTGTTTGGAGGCCGACTATGATTTGGCCCTTAGTTCGAGCATTTATTGACTCGTTATATATACACCACAGCTCAAGGTCACCTTGACAAGATGGTCACCTATCTGCGCAAGGTCTTCAGTCTGACTGTTAATTTTAGCTGGATGGACCTCTCCAAGGTTCAAATCATCAGCATGTTTAGATGCGAGTCTTGGCATAAGCTGTAACGCTTGTAAACACATCCGGGGCTTACAGTATCATCAATGACCATGCCAACAAAATAAAGCCATATATATGGGTCTAGGGGACACCAAAAGAGAGTATTGAAGGAGGTGCAGATTGGTGATTTGCAATCACAGTCTTTTATAACATCATGACATGTGTGGGCTTTTGAATGTTGTAAAATCTAAAACGACTCAGGATATTCTATTCTGTAGATAGCTTTGGCATTTTTTGTTTTGACTTTGAAGAGCAAGTTCAAGGTCCTATTCTTATTTACTCTCAGTAAATGCCCCTAAGGCTAACTGATCTTTGAAACTCAGTTTCTCCTTTTATTCTATGAAAACATTTGACGAATCATAACTTTACTTGTTAGAGAAGTTCAATGAGTTGACATTTTAACCCTTATAACACGGGCTTCAAAAATGTGTATAAAAAGTAAAAATGACAAAACGCCACGTTTATCACGATAAACTGGTACATATATACATGACAAGAAGCTTGATGTTTCTTCACTTAACGCAACTAGAATTATATTACATGATATTGCAATAAAGCAATAATACATGGGTTCTATTAAAAATTTTCCTCGGAATTTGTCATCTGAATATGAAAAGTAACAAGATATTCTGTGATTTAATTGTTTGTCATACTTTCTTCGAAAATGTTACATGAGAAGATCTTCAACTTGATGGCTATTTATCTTACTTTTGAGTATTTTAAAATTATGTCACTTACAACAATGCAGCGTCATTTCGCGCTTTCTTTTTCTCCCGGTGGAGTAGGAATGTTAGTCCTTCGTTCTTATTGTCCGGGTTGTAAAGTAAAGTATAGCCTAATGACTCCCGCGGAACATAGCTTCATGTTATATCGGCCATGTTTATGGAAGGTGGACTTTGATTACTGACTAAGATGACTTTTACACCGGTTTAAAATCTTATATCCGGAGATGAATATTATGGGTTACGTACAATATCATTTCAGACAATCTTTAGAAATGAATAATTGTCTTGTATGTAAGTTCAAGTTAAAGTTACAGGTAGATCTGATGAAAGTTGTATCAAATAAGAGAACGATATTGTTTTCCAATATGAAATACTGCCATCTATAAACCGCAATGAGTATGACGTGCATCCGTGGTAGCAAATATCCGGGTACCACGTTATAGGAGAGCTATAAAATATATTTTTTATGCATCCTGTTTTAGGATTTATGTGTGAATAAGTCATAAAAGAAAGATATTATTTTAAATGAAAAATGTAATAACCCTACAAGTAATCACGCAAAAAGAGGATAAACCTTTGATTCAATGTTGGAAAGAATGGTGTGACCTGGATTGAAAAAACGAGAAAAACCTTTGAATATCACTGAAATTGTAGCAAAATGAACAAACAGCCTTTTACTAGATTGCAGGTGCAGCGACTTGACCCCAGGGGGCCACTCAAGTATAATGTTGAAGGCATAGCGTGACCACAGTTTTTCAAAACATCCCCTAAAGGTCGATTGTTTCTGAAGCCAAAATATACCCTTTTTCACCCATTCACATCCTAAATCTGGAATTTACCATTGCCGTTTTAACACTAGGGTTTAAAAAAGTACCCTATTTCTTGAAAATGAGCTAAAATGGCTGTTTTTGATACCCTAAAAGGTGTCACCTGATACACCCTTTTTTCCTCAAAAACAACCCTAATTCACCTTTTTCTTGGTCGCTCTATGCCTGCAGCATTATACTTGAGTGGCCCCCCGGGGACTTGACCTATGACGTAGTCGCACGTACTTAGTGCCAACAATATACGCACAATGTACGGATTCCTTGCGTTTTCGCCATTTTTTCCAACACCCATTTGATCTGCGGATGACGCAATTTGCACTTACGGACACCGCACGTGTACCGTACGTATAAGTCCGGTTTTCTAAATAATATCGTGGTAGTCACTTGTAATTCGTATGTTCGTACGTTGTAACCACTTACTATATGTGCAACGTACAACCTGCGCTTGCCACTTTTCCCCCACGTGGCCTCTCAAAAAATCATTAATTAATAAAAAAATAACACACGACAGATAGTGAATGCGATTTAGTTTTGCAAACGTTTTGTTTCAATGCTTAAGTTTGTTTTGGGCTGTTTGTTTGTTGTTGTAGTAACACAGTATAGCATAACATTACTATAGTATTTTTTTTAGTCCGGGCACTCCTTGCATAATGTCACAGGTAGGGCATATTTTTGACAAGGATCCTCTCATTAATGAGTACAATCCCTGCATGCATTGTGTTAATGTGAGGTTTGGTTTATAATACGCCTGTGTATTTACTGTGGGCAACTAAATTGATTACCCTACAGCAAAGATCGATGGTATATTATCTAAAAAAGCTGTTAACAGAGCAATGAGCATGAAAGACTTTTATATGGTTCGGAGGATTTGAAACGAATTAATACGCAGATCAATGTAATGTGATCCAATTGGCCTTACAAAAATTTCAATGTGTTATGCATGCTCTTCTTTTTCTTTAACTATTTCATCATCACAAAAATATATCTGTACAATAAGATGGACATTTAAATGTTCAAACCATGCTTCGTTGAGGTAACGTAATTTTATAAATATGATATAATTTATAATCAGCAAAGAAACAATGCAGAAATGTGTTTGAAGTAGTAATCAAATGATAACAAACATCTTCAAAGCTTTTGCTTCCAATCAGATAACGAATACCATAATGTTTTACTATATGGCCTTTTTTCAAAACTTCAATTCTATTGGTTGTATGAATGCAAATCCTTTACCTCTCACCATGAGTGGAAAGACCCATAACTTTTAATGAGGTGCCCTCACTAAAAAAAATACTATAGTAGCGTAGTCATCAAGCCTTTAGAAAGCTTTTCCAAGAAACTAGGTACACCGACATGGAAAAATAGGTAATAGGAGCATACTTTTTTATTATTGATATGGCTGACTTGTATGTACTTTGTTTGATAATATTTTAAAAAGAAGATTCCTCGTGAAATATACATATGTTAATACTAACATATGTATATTTGCTAAAAAACTTTACACACTCCACAATATATGGGATTTTCCATTTGAATGAAAATTAAGACTTCTTTGAATTGTGTCATACATTTTGCGAGTAAAGAAACCTTAGAAAAATTACTCTGAAATGACAGTTTGTAATTTGAGTAAACAGTTTATATGTAATGTATACATGTTATATTACATTTCCATTTTAGATTCTACGATAGACAAATCTTGATTGAAAAGCTGTTATAAATCTATGTTAAAGTTTTAGTTTAATGCTTTTTTATTACGGGTTTGCTCCTTGACGATGAAATATAACATCAATTTTACGAAAAAAAAACAATCATCGTCTATATTCAAAATGGTTTAATGTTTCTTTTATGAAGACACTAGATTTATGTTACATGGTATACATGATTCAGAGAAGATAATGGCAAAGTTCTATCATTCAAATACTTAAATATTGAAAGAAACAAGATATTCTTTTATAGATTGATGAATGTTTAAGCCTAGTTTTTATAAGTGGCAATTTCGACAAAATGACAACAAGTTTCATATTACGAAATAATGCATACCTTTGATGCAATCAAGATTTCAGATTTTAATATAATTTGACCTTATCTACGGGCCAATTATTGATTTCTTCAGATACCCAGAAATGATCTTGTACGTGCTCAGTAATCCATAATCTATATTTAATATCATTAGATATCACGTTTTAAGCCGAAATCAATCTCTCCAGAAAATGGTGAACGTCTTGCACTTCAAATGTAATTTCTTAATATCTTTTTGGTGGTATCATTTTCATCATGCTAAATGTTTGACATATTAGCGTTTGACATTTCAAATACCCGAAGGCAAAATAAGTAATCATATAAATAGAGTTCATTTATTGGTGATACTTTCGAAGAAAGTTACACCAACCATTAAACAATATCTTCTAACACTCATTATGTAAATGAAATAAACAAGTAATTAAACAAAACAAAGTAAAACATAAAAGTAAATAGAAACAAACAAAAAAAAAGAAAAAAAAAAGAAAAAAAAAGATGACAAATAAGAAAGAAAGAAATAAACAAACAATAGAAACACACAAACTGAACACAATGCATATCCTTCAATGTAATTAAATTATAAATGTGTCTATAATTAATTAAGAAACCTTTGATTTTTTCCAAAACTTTAAATAATATCAACTTTTCTGTCATAAGCAATCAGTAAAACTTTATAATAATAAATAAATGTACGTCCATTTTCTAACCCTTTTCCCGACAACATAGGGCTTGAATACAATATTTTGGCTCTATACGGTATAAGA
Organism: Ophiothrix spiculata; assembly: GCA_000969725.1. Lineage (NCBI taxonomy): Eukaryota > Metazoa > Echinodermata > Ophiuroidea > Amphilepidida > Ophiotrichidae > Ophiothrix > Ophiothrix spiculata. Next base: position 26,179 of record JXSR01S055379.1, on the reverse strand, counting down.
TCACTATTACAATGCAGATAAACTTTAGATTAGCAAACTTCCTTTCTTTGAAATCCACCACCAAATGCATATCGCTGAGTGCTATCTGTTTAGTCGGTGATCCGTTAAGAGGAAGTTAGCATGGGTTATCATCTCCATAGAGGGAGGTTTTTTGGACATGTTGTTGAGGTCCCCAGTGATATTTGCAATGCGTTTCGATTGTTCTTTTGATGATTTTATAAAGCTCATTTTCTTCTTAAGATGTCTAAGATTACGTCATCTTTCCAGGTAAACAAAAATTATACAACATTATTTCTTTGTCACACTCCTTTTTTTATAAAAGAAATGGATCATGAAAAGCATAACTGTATGTCGTATGAAAAGAGGTAACAACCTTTTACTGAAAATGTTATTCTGTGTTTCCAAAGCAGTCCAAAGTGTATAGTTTCTTTTTAATATAAATATGAGTGGTGCTCTGGCGAAATGAACGGAAAGTCGCGATTGAAGATTTTGAGTTAATGGCTGCTAAAGTAAAAATGTGGTGAAAAGATCAAATTTCGTTTTTCGACATAAAACGCATTAATGCATAAGTTAAGTCCTAATCTATACATTGCGTTTTGAAGGTCAATTATGTCGGGAAGTGCAATTATTATACTTCTACATCTATAACGATACTCAGTAACGTTGTCAAAAGACAATATCTGACTGAGATATAACAGACGTCATACAAATAATACAATATCAAAACATATATTTTGATAATAATACAAATTAGCTAGGATTCCTTTTATCCGTTTGCGATGCGGATGCGGTGCGTTTTGCACTGTAAGGGTACTGGTAGTGGTATAATTCATAGCACACGATTGAATGGAGATGAATGGTATCAGGTTGAAAGCTGAGATTCAATTGTGTCCGTCCGGTTTTAATGCGTTTTCATTTCAGCATCTTCTCTAATTGAAAAGTTTCCGCATGACCAAAAGGCATTCAAAACGGATGAATCGCTCCAGGGACCGATTCAAATAAACGCATGGGTTTCCGGATAGCCGCACCGCAAACGGACCGGATAAAAGGAATCACTCTCGTTGAAAACCATTATATCGATTCAAAACACACCGCATGCAAAACGCATGCATAAATAATCGCATTGAAAACGGACGGTCAAATTTGAATCTCAGCTTCAACTTAATCCTATTCAATCATATGCTTTAAATATACTACTACTAAAGTACCACCAAAAGGTAACGCGACATAGTTTGGTACTTGACTAAACTGAAAATGTTCATTCGGATGTACAAAAACATGATACAGTAAGAAAGCTGATCTATTTTCCTAAATTTTGATACCAAATTTGCCCTATTTCAATCAATATGTCAGACAGACCACCCTTTCAAAAATGTCCTTCTGATTTTAAAATGTTGCAATTTCAGACAATACGATGTTCACAGATGACCAACCTTCTTTTTCAACTTTTTTATTTCTTTTATTTCTTTTACTAATCATGTTTTTATGCATGTTTATTGTCAGCTATTCAATATTTTGTATGTCCACCTCTCTTATTTACAATGGCCATGCAACGCCTCCTTATACTGTGGATCAGACGCCTTATGCGGTTCTGGTCAATGGCGGCACACTCTCTCAGAAGAATGCGTTCCATTCAGTGTTGTTGTTGGTCTGAGTTTCTTGTTAACTCTGTACTTAAGATGATACAACATATGCTCCTCGTGGTAACATGATCTTTTCAAAAATCCCGCCATAAATGGCCTTGTACCCATGCCACATATTACAAATATGAATGCGATTGCTGCAACTTTTGAATCACATGTTTTCGTTCTTTTGAATGCAGCCATGCCGCTATTATTGGCTGGATTGGGGTCAATGATGCATCTACATGCAGGATAATCAATCATTTTCCTTACTGTGTCTCGTTTTTGTAAAAAATTTGTCCCAATTTAAGTAAAAATGGGTACCAAACTATGTCGCGTTACTTTTTGGTGGTACTTTAGTACCCTTAGAGTGCAAAACGCACCGCATCCGCATCGCAAACGGATAAAAGGAATCCTAGCTTAATACAAGGTTTTAAAAAACGACTGTACAGGCGAATTATTCACCGCTAATTAATCGCGTTTTACTATCATACACTATAGTAATCAGTAACTTTAACATGGATTTGCGACAATATTTTTCTGCCAGATTTTGAGTGGACTGCCTTGAATTTCGAGCTCTAAATGAAATTTGTAGAAAGAAAGTATGACATATTATATATCATTTGAAAGCTGAGATTATAAAAAAATCAAATTGTCATAAACTTAATTTTGAAAATCGCGACTTTCCGCTCATTTTGCCAGAGCACCACTCATATGGATTTCTACTGGCAAACTTACTGGAAAGCTGTAGGCAAAAAGTCAAAAAAAAAAAAAAAACCCAAGTCAAAAAAAAAAAAATCGAAGAAATACCGTTTTTTTTTTATTTTCAATTTATTTATTCTTTTACTTGATTGCCGATATCTCAATAGAGAATTTTGACGGTATATCATTGCTGCGTGCAAGGTTTCTCGAAAACGATTTACCCTAGAGAGATGGGTTAAAAAGCATATTGAAGTATACTAATTGGGCTATAGAATAAACATTGATTTAAGGGGGTCAGTTGTCAAAAAAAGAAAAAAATAATTATTTTTTACCTTTCTTGACTACTGACCCCCCTTAAATCAAGTTTCCATGGTACTATTGGCATGATTGGCAACATGGAGATTCATTCTATAGCCCAATTAGTTTATTTAAATCCGCTTGTTATCCCATTTCTGTAGGGTAAATTGTTTTCGAGAAATCTTGCGCGCAGTGATGACATATCGTCCAAATTCACTTTTGAGATATCGGCAATTTAGTCAAGAAACACTGTTTTCTAGGAGTTTGTATATTTTAGAAACACTGTTTTGTTTTTATTATATATTAAACAACTAGAGATTGATTTTTCACTACTAATTTTGAAACTTAGAGATCAACAGCAAAATTAGTTTTCAAGATATAGAATTTTAAAGCCAAAAAAGTGAAAAAAAAACCCAATAAAATACGTAGGAAATAAAACTATAAATTTCGCTAGCGAAGTTACATTTTTGACCTTACCTTTTGAACGGAAGCTCCGATTGTTGTTAAACAAAAAGCAAAAGAAAGGTAATTTTGTCCTAAATTTCAACTTGCAATTTTTATTTTTAGCCCTTCCAAACCCATATTCCCCCTTAAACATGATGGGTTGAGTAGAAGATGCTTGAATGGATTTTGACTCGGTTCTAATGATCTGCTAATCGAAACAAAATCATGAATCTTTTGTATATGAACATTTTTCCCAAGCAGTTTTGCTGTTTATTTGAATCGCAACATGTTTTGACAGTTTTTATGGTATCAAAATTGGCGCCCTCTACGGCCACATTTCATAACTCTGTAGAATAGAAGCAAAGTGGAATAGAAGTAACTTCAGTGTTTTCCCTTTTCAGGAAATTATCCGAATTTCGGGTTATTTTCGGGAAATGAAATAATTCCAGGTAATTTCGGGAAATCTGGAAATTTAAGTTATTTTTTAGATTTTCAGTCAAATTGACCATTTTCGCGCATGATCTAAAAAAATAAAAAAATGTCGATTTCACAGATTTTTTTACATTTTTGCTCAAAAAAGTTTTTTTTTAGAGATTCCGGGAAATCTCAATGAATTCAGGGAAATTTGGCTTCTATTTCAGAAAATTAAAATTGTAAATGTGGAAACACTGAGTAACTTCTGTCAGTTTCAAATTAATGATGACTGAACGACACTTTCATGTGAAAATTAATTTTTCTATACATGTTCTATATCATTTTAGGTATCACATATATGTGATGAAATCGATAATGGTTTCATATCTTAAAATTGGAAATACCGTATGCATTTGTTGTAGGTTTGTCCTATTTAATTTACAAAAACAATTAGACAGTATAAGTTTTAGGGACTAAACATTTGAACAGCGCCACCTTTTACAAGTTTATGCTAATTATGCTAATAACCATGCTAATAATCTCAAAATTGACGCAATCTTTTTTATTTGTCACCAAAAATGCGTAACCCTTATCTTGACAATTACATAAACCAACTTTATTGCGGTGATGCGTTTTCGTGCTACGCGGCGCGAAAAACAAAATCCAAGGTCCAAATGGACCCCACCCCCATTGTGCATTTAAGTGTTAAAGACTGAACTCCATTGAAATAATCTTTAAAGATTAAAAAACTTATCTTTGAGATTCACTTTTGATTTCAGTCCGAGTTCAGATTTAAATTTGAATCCCTCAGAATAAGAATGTTTGTATTATTGTATACTATAATGCTCATAATATAGTAATGGCGAACCAGGAGATGTTTAAATGGATTTTGCTACAAACAAAAACATTATTCTCTTGGTGTGCACATAGTGTAGTTTTCTATTTATTTGAATTCCAAATCAAGTTCTTTAGAAAGTATGCAATGAAACTGGTGATACGTTTTGTTATCTCAACTGTCATAAACTTGACATTGTCGCCCTCTTCGGCTCTGCTACCTTATTTTGTAACTTAAGAATTAACGAACAAGTTCCTTGTAAATCTATCACATTAATGCATATCGCATGAACGATACTTTTATGCGAGTATCATATTTCTGTGCACGTTTGATATCTTTTAAGGATACCTGATGAAATCAATAATTGTTTCATATCGTGATGCCAATAATACTTTATAATGCCAGGTTTGCCCTATTTCATTTTTTTCCATTACAAAGGGCTACGAACGAATGGATTATTTACATGTATGATCATTTCGAAAGAAACTTGGTAAGCCTGCTTCTTACTGCCAGACTGCGAACTTGCAATTTTCTTAGGATATGGCTTTATAATCTCATAATCATGTGATATTTCAACAAGACATTTTATATGAACTGTGTTATCAAATTTGCAAAGATTTTAACGATTTTCTTTATAAATTTTAAGACTTCACAATATTTCAACCCATACTTGGAGACTTATGTAACTATAACTATACTATAATGCTCATAATATAGTAATGGGGATGGGGATCCAGGAGATGTTTGAATGGATTTAGCTACAAACAAAAACATTATTCTCTTGATGTACACATAGAACAGTTTTCTATTTATTTGAATTCCAAATCAAGTTCTTCAGAAAGTATGCAATGAAACTGGTGATAGGGCCTACGTTTTGTTATCTCAACTGTCCTAAACTTGACATTGTCGCCCTCTTCGGCTCTGCTACCTTATTTTGTAACTTAAGAATTAACGAACAAGTTCCTTGTAAATCTACCACATTATTGAACGATACTTTTATGCGAGTATCATATTTCTGTGCACGTTCGATATCTTTTAAGGGTACTTGATGAAATCAATAATTGTTTCATATCGTGATGCCAATAATACTTTATAATGCCAGCTTTGTCCTGTTTCATATTTTCAGAACAGTTTTATAAAAAAAAACTATGGTAGCTGATCGTTTATTTACAAAGGGCTACGAACGAATGGATTATTTACATGTACAGGTTGTAACATAAAAAATTATACATTCTTGTTAGCGATATCATGAGGAAAATAAAAATGTTGAATTCACAAACTTTCCCTTATTTGAAAGGCTATTTAATTGGCTACCCGAAGCAGCTTAAGTGATCTCATTTAATGGTCAGGTTCAAAAGTTACGACCATTTAAGTAAAGACCGGTAAAAACTACTTGGGTCGATTTCACCATTTTTCCAGCGTAAATAGTTTTTTATAATTCGGTGAAGATTAACAATACAGTGAGATAAAATTATCAAAAGGCACTCTTTATGTTCAAGAACATTTAATGTTTTTATTTTTTTTATATGATAAGAATAATTCATAAATAATGTTATGATATTTTAGATAAAAGTTATGCTTTAAGAGGTTAAAATATTGCTCATGTTCCAGAGTAAGCATAAACAATTGCATCAAAGACTCGATATCTTTAGTGGAAACGGGGAAGCAAAGAGTTTGTTGCAATAATCTTTTGGCAGTTTTTTTTACACAGTTTCATATTCAAAGGAAAATATGAAAATTTAAATTAATTCAGAAATAATAGCGTTTCCTTAGACCTGTATTTAAATCTGGGTAGGCTTAAAATGCTTGTGTGCTGACTCTGCCATTTAGAGTATATATGTTGTCTCACCAACTAGGATATCTCTTAAAAAATTGTTTTGGCGTCCCGTCCAACATTAAGAATACAACAGTCTACGGGCAAAGATCATCTCCTATATTGCCTCTCTTAGATGGAACACTGAAATCAGCCTCGCAATCTTGTTGAACATCGTATGACTGATTTAGGGCATAATGTGCCATTATTTTGCTACCGGTGAACTAATCGGATGAACTGGCCCAGGTGGTTTGAAGTAGGGTCAGTATAATTGCCATAACTCTGTTTGTAGACCATCAATTTGGATGAAACAAAGTGTATTTTGTAGCTAAAAGAGTTGACTTTCGATATAAATAAATGACAATATGTATCATTGTGTAACTTTATTCTTTCAGCGTATATAACAATGTATACTTTTTTTATGTTACAACCTGTATGATCAGTTCTAAAGAAACTGCTTACTGCCAGACTGCGAACTAATGTGACCATCCAGCCCGTATGAGCAGTAAATGCCAAAAACTTCATTTTGCGCTACAGGTGAAATACATGTCAAGGTCATAATTTGCCGAAATTAATTTTTTGACAGATTCACAATCTTAGTGCTTACTACAAAATATCAGCAAAGATTCATTTCAAGAAAATTATATGAAATGTGAAATAAATTGGCATATTCTTAAGACGATCAACATAAATTATAGGGCTTTCTAATCTTTGAACGCGTTTATCTCAGTTATACGTTTTTCTCCCGGAAAACCTTTGACGGACCATAACTTGACTTCTGGAAATCGTGTTAAGTTCATGAAGGTGTCATTTTAATCCTTAAAGCATTGTCTTTGAAAATAATTTAAAAAGTGAAAATGACAAGAGCTGTCATTTACTGCTGTTTTGGGCTGGACGGTCATAATAAGAAAATGCAGCTAGCTTGTCTTGGCAAAGATTTTAACGATTTTCTATATACATTTTAAGACTTCACAATATTTCCACCAATACTTGGAGACTTAAGTAACATTCCAGGTTCAGGAGTTTTTTGAAGGCTTTTCAAACCAATAGAGGACAAAAAGAGGTTTAAATTTTCTAAATTAGAAATTGGCGCAAGTACGGCTCAAAATTTTTCAAAAGAAAAAAAAAAGTTTTATAGATTGAGAACATAATCATTAGCGCAAAAGGTGTTCAATATACTACAATCATTATTCTGTATGCATGATTAACATTTACAACATGAATTGCTTACTAAACATGTAAAATAAATCATACTTTATGAATGATTCACTTTTTCCCTCTTACTTTTTACAGGTTACTTTTCTGTTTCTTATTGCAATGTGCTTCACTAATCATGAAACAAAATAAATATTTCAGATTTATTTCTCTAGTGAATTAATTAGTGACGCAAAACATGAGGGAAACAACGACTGTTTATTAGCTATCCTAGTCTCATCACTGATGCAGGGCTTTGTTGACATAGTTATTTTAAATATGTTACTCTCTGCAGGGAAGAAATGCTTCAAAGAGATTCACAAACGCCTTTTAATGTTTTGCTCATAACTATTACCAGTATTAGTTTAAGTAGCCGAACAACATTATTTTAAAACTGCTGCTCAAAATACTATTTGCGATGGCTCACCCCGAAAAGCAGATGATATCAATTTTGATTTTATCATTTCACTTGTTACATAATTTTCTGAGCTTTAAAATTACACCTTATTTGTTGTTGTTGAAATTGATCAAGGCAATCAA
>JXSR01S055379.1:0-11893 GCA_000969725.1 Ophiothrix spiculata | reverse complement strand
TCCAGTGAATAGAATAAGTAATGGGTTTACAAAATATTTTACAAAATGCATTGTTATGCACGGACAGAACAATTGAACTAAAGCACTATATTAGTTCAATGACTTTGTAGTAAAAACAAAACAACGCAGAATATATAGTATATATATTGCAAAATGTGCGTCTGCGCTACTAAACAAATTTACGTTTGCGCGACGTCGACGTCATAGCAGTAACTTTGGTTTACACTTCAAGGTTTATGAAGTAAAGATTACCTAATTCAATAATCCAGACTGTGTCTGTTACAACCCGTCTCTTATTCTTGTTACTGTAATTTGCTTCACTAATCATGCAACAAATGAGATCTTGATGAATCTTATATTTTTCTCCAGTGCACAATATAACCGAGAAAGCGTAAGTGTAATAAAATCTTCTTAAGTCTGACCTAGTTCTTTAAATTTATTGCTCATTTACTTTGTAGATTACATTGAAAATCAAGATAGCATTACATAATTACGCATGTTTCATTTAATTTGGGATAGCAATGTACTTTTTGTTTACACCACCCCAATTTTTAGGGTGAGAAGGTAAGAGACGGATGAGTGTTTCCTTTGAGGGCTTCTTTTAGATTTGACCAGAAACATGTCGGTAGTCCTTTATACCTCAATATTCTTTGCACTCATTTTGATGGACAAGAACTAAGAATACCATAAGATGCCTTTTAAAACACTATACAGTATGGTGGAATGGAGCAGAAGTATATGTTTTGATGATAAAAAAATATGATAGTTAAATCTTTTAATGTGGCCTTCATAGCCAAGTGATCAAATTCCCTCATTTCTTCTTCGCCTTTGTCGACAGAGATCATGCCATGGTATCAAAAGACAATTTTGCTTGCATTAAGGTCGATTGTCTTGTCAAAGATATCTACAAGCACTTACCAATCTTCTTGATAAGCTATCTCACAAAATGATAATTGTTTGTGCCCGCTAGAGTTACCACAGGTTGTGCACCGGATGCACAGGCACCACAAATATTTCGAGTTTGAATTCCGGAAAGGAATGAAAAAACATAATTCTTACTAATATGATAATAACTTTGTTCAAATTTCATCATTTTTAAAAAAGCACATGGTTCAAATGTGTGCTTTAAAAAAAGCATTTCTACAGATTAAGTATATAGACGAATCATTTTTCATGGCTGAGTTCTTTTTAATCCACTTTGCATATTTAGACTCCGATCTGCATGGTTTCTAAACTTTCAAAAGAAAGTCAAACTGTAATCACATGATGATGTATTAATTTACTCTTTCTCTTTGTCGCAGTTCACTTCCCAGCCTGGTTTCTTATTACAACTTGCTTAATCATGCAACAAAATGCAATCTTGATATCTCCTGACTCTATAAGTGGAAGAAAGCGTGAATGTAATGAAATCCTGCTAAGCCTGACCTAAATACTTTGATATGTTGCTCATCGGGGAGCAGCAGTGAGTACCATTTTAAGTATTTCTCTTTAAAACTTTACCATAACAGACCTAAAATATTTAAAATGTTGCGTTCTATCGGAGCGGCTCATAACTTCTAAGTATTTAGTTAGAAGTATAAACATGAACAGGGGAACATCATTTTCAATACGTTGCTCAAAACCTAGAAATTCTTCTTAATTACATGCTGAAATCGTCGCTCTCAATGTTCGCTCAATTTTTTTACTTTAGGGAACAAGCCTGCGTTCTGCAGGTCTCTTTCAAACGAACCATTTATTTCCTTAATGTCAATTTCTTATTTCTATGCACGTACAATATCATCTCAGGGTATCTCATGTAATCGATAATTGTTGCATGTCTTGAGTTCTATTTGTCAGATTTGCCATATTTCACGTTTACATCATATTCAGAACCATTTTTTTAAAAGATGGAAGCTGATCTAGGTTAATCCACGGAAGAAATGATATGTCTAATACCTCATAATTGTTGCATGTCTTGAGTTCACTATACTTTATTTTGTCATATTTGTCATATTTCACATTTACATCATATATATTTAGAACCATTTTAAAAGATGGAAGCTGATCTAGGTTAATTCACGGAATAAAAGATATGTCTAATACCTCATACCATCAGTTCGGTATGTCAGTCGGGGGAAAAGGTCCATTCGGGGATGTGGATAATAAAAAACAAAGGGAAGGAGAGATAAAAATCAAAAGAAAAGAGAAGAAATACAGTCTGAAATGTGTCAAAATCGTTGAAAAAGAGGTCACTGCGCTTGTGAGACATTTTTTTGCTTGCAAGATTTCAAAAGCTACTTCAATTTTGGGTGTACTTTTTTAGTTTAACTCTTATGGCATTCGGGGGAAACTGATGTTTGTGCCCCACCACACAGAAAATCCTGGACACGCCACTGCTAATCTATGCTTTATATATTAAACTTTTACTTGTTACTTTTGTAATATTTTAAAACTTAAAACTTTACTCCAAACTTTTTAAGCAGTTTGTTAAAAAACAAAAGCACACAAATCAATGTGCGTTTGTTCATATCGAATCAGCTGTAAATGGGACAAACTTCATTTTGCGCAACGGCAAGCCCCGCGGCAAGCGACATAAAGCACTGAGTTATTTCAAGTTTGAATATCTGCCAAGTGTTACCGTCATTTGACTCTGACTAATTCGCTATGCACCGCAGACCGCCGTTGTTAATAGTTTGCTGTCGCTGCTTTATTCCACGACTCGTGAATTCGTCATAGTGTAGAGTGACTTGTCATTATTTAAACCGTCCTTGCCAAGTCGCTTCTGCTCGTTTCTGTCTCATTTCGTGTTTGCCGGATTGCTAGTCATCCCACTCAAGTCCAGCATGTTTCTTTACAGGTTTATGCTTTTATATGATGTATTTTCAACTGTTTTTAATTGTATTTTAGCTGAATACATGAAATAAAATGAAAATGAAATGCACATGTTTTCCGAACTTACGAAGAATGAAAGTTGTTTTCTACCTTTCTCTAAATCAAGGCCTTGTATCCGTTTCCTATTTTGTGGTTACTTATTTGTAAATATGGACAATAAAAACCAAACAATAAACTAAGTTTTGTTTTGAAATGAAATCCGAGCATCCGCTATTAGGTAAATTTAGCGGTTAACAATGTTTACATTTGTATAAATCTGAATCCAGGTGTGCTATCTTTCAGATAATTCAAGTCATTTGTGTAATCATATGCTGCATTTAAAGCTACTTAGCTGTGGATATATATGTTTTTTTATGTAACTTTATCCGTTTTATTCTTTTTATTGGGACATGTAGCATACAATGACCTACATCATCCAACTTTTTCTTTGCAAAGAATATGAAATAGGTATACTTGACAATGCCGATGGCGATAAAAAGAGTCATGATATTTCCTTTTAGATTAGGGACTTAACCTGTGATCTGACATAAAAATCAGTCCAACAAGTGTGTTTCTTATTAACCATGGTAGGTTGAGTGTTTATGGCAAACGGAAATCGTGATCATAGTTAAAGTTACATATCCAATAATTTATGTTGCTATTAGGGTGAATTGACAGATGTGCCAATCTTAAAGCAAGTGTGTAAGTTGTGCGATGGTAAGATTGAGATAAAGCATATGTTCGACTTATTTGCATTAACTGCACAAAATCCTTCCTCAAAAATCCAACAAACTAATAGGACACTACACTGGTCTGATTTATAAAAAACCGTGTTTTTACCTGATATTTCTACAATACAATCCTTAATTACATTATGATATATCAACGGACGAAAACTCTAAACTTCAATTAGCTACTTTTAACATTTTATATTTCTACTTAGTAATTAACATTTTACATTCTACAAAGCGAGTTCATGTTAAAAACCTGATGACGATCGAAAACTATTTTCTTGAACAATTAACCCTTGTCTATCAAGGCTATTTTTTCTTACACGTCTACAACCCACAGTTTGCCGAAACAAATCCCTAAAATTTGATTTTGCTGTAAATAGGTAGCTATTAGTCCCCGTATCCAACAATACCAAGATTATAGAAATCAGCTAATGCCTTAAAATATTTCACCCACTTTGCTACCCCGATTGTCTCATCTAAATGACTGCGAATGAGGTAAAACATATTTTTTGTCAGTTTCTTTTGCGTTTTAATGCAGCGGGAAGAAAATTCAATGGGGGTAGTTTCAATTTTCCAAAATCCAATAACTTTTTTTTTCTGAAAGTAGAGTGTTGAGAAAATCATAGTAATTTTCAATTTAGTATAATTTCTCAGTCAATATTCCTGTATCTTCCCATAATCGTGACTTTCTCTTATTTTGAACCCATATTGCATTGAGCAAAATAGAATGCATTCATTCAATCACTTATTTTCATCTATTGAAAAAAGAACAACACATAAAGGCAACAAAGCATTGTAAAGATAAAACATTATCATTTTGAGGACATCACAAAAAGACGACATTGACCTAAAGAGAAGATGATGATGCCCTGAAAACAAAATAAATAAATATATAATATCTATTGAAAAAAGAACAACACATAAAGGCAACAAAGCATTGTAAAGATAGGACATTATAATTTTGAGGACATCACAAAATGACGACATTAAGACCTAAAGAGAAGATGATGATGCCCTGAAAACAAAATAAATAAATATATAATATCCATTGTAGTACGGTAACATATCCCGCTTTTACGTACATTTTATGTAACTGTATCTTCTGTTTCATTCACCAGATGCCTAATTACGAATGCGTGTCATTATTCAGCTGAATTCTGCCCGTGGGTTTCCTCTGGTTTGCTCTGCAAAACAAGGTTGTGCTTTTCTCCGAAAGTTCTTTGTAAATTTGTTGTCAATTGTAATCACATTCTGCTTCATACCATAGATAGATTTCGTTTATCTGCCTAGTGAATCACACTGGTACAAAATATAAGGCAGGCAGGAACGTTTTACTCAAAATATCCTCAATCGTGTTGAAGTTATTTATTGATCAGATAAGAACTTGTCTCTTAGTTATACTTCTCTGTGTCTATATACACTACAAGAGCACCGGATATGATGTTGTGTTCAAACTTGTAGTACCCCTTCAATGTTTCAAGAAAGCTCCGGATCAACAGCAGGTTATATTTGTACACGTTTTGCACGTGGCACAAACAATGATACGACGGAGAAGCCAAAAATGCAACATTTAATCATCATTTGCCCTTTGATATAAATGACCATCTTTCCAGTATTCCAAAATGCATGACATTCAGGAAAAAAACCCGTCATAACGAAAGAATGATCATTTTCAAGCTACTTTTTTTGTCAGCAAGGTGAATAAAACTAATGTTCTCCTTATAGTATTGGTTATTAATCATCTTATAACCGGATTAAAATTAAAAACATTACTTTAAATTAGATTAAAAACAAACAAACAGACAAACACACCAACACACCTATATTACAAAAATGATAGCAACAACAATCCGAATTTTTGGACTGGTTTAAACCAATTAACTCTTTTAGATTTATTAACGTTTTATATTTTATATACTGCTTTAATAGATTTTTAAAAAATTATTTGATTAAACCTAATCAAATGGGTTCAATAATTTTAAGAAAAAGCCTTAGATACTTATTTTTTGGAAAAATTTCGATTCTAAAAATATGTACGGCCATTTCATTTACCTTACATGCAAAGCAAGTTTCCGAACTACGCGCCATCATGGATACCGTATCCACTCGTCCAATTCAACTACTCATTCTTTGAATTTAGATCACGTTACAGTTGAGCGCTTTCATACTTCCGTGCCAAAAAGTGTTAAAATAACTTAAATGAAGTGTCGGTAATAGAGTATGACTATTTGTGCAACTTTTTGATTTTAATTTAAGGAGATTGTCAGATGGAAAATAGTTGATTTAGACGAGTGAATAGGGTATTCAGATAGAATATACCAACTTCAAAAATAGACTGTACAATGAATCACAATTATAGTCACTGTAAAGGCCATTCTGTTCCTCTACTCAAAGAATTTAACATTATAAATGTTTATGATGCTCATTAACTGGAAATAGTTATTGTCATGTTCAACATTTCTTTTAAGTTATTGACCAGGGAGTTTCATATACCCTTTTCCAATAATAATGATTTACATCAAACCATCTTTTTTATTATGATCACAAAATGAAAAATTCAAAATCACTAAAACACTTTTGTACTCAATAAAAGTGGTACCTTTATTGAAATTATAATTATCATCATCAAATTGTGACACGGAAAATGGCTTCTGCTCTATTACCTCGTAGTTATTTGTCAGTGACAGAGACGTATTATTTGTTATGGTTTTATATGTGATTTTATCTGGCCTTTAAGGCATTTCAATCACACCCCTTTTCATTTGATGTAATTTTATTTTAAATGTTTTAAAATTTGAATGAATGAATGAATGAATGAATCAATCAATCAATCAATCAATCAATCAATCAATCAATCAATCAATCAATCAATCCCTAATGACAATCTTCCAACATGTTGTTTTTATGTAGTTTAAAATGTCGGTTTGTTTTGTATTTTTTGCATTTGAGCCCAATGGAAGTATCCACCAAGAATGATGATGCTTGATTCGGCGATTAAAAAAAAAAAAAAAAAAAACATGCTTCTTTTACATAATCGGATTTCTGGGAAATTACCATCGAAATGAGTCAATGGACTACTTTATGACAATATTAATCAAACCAGTTCAACTTTTATTTGATATAAGGATAAAGAAAAATGATATGTTACTTTACCTTTTTCCCGGGAGTGTTTTGTAGCTAGATATATGGACAAGATAAATAAATCGTAATGATGTATATTAAGTGATAACATATAGGAATGATATAGCGCATTTATCAAATAGGCATAAAACGGTGTCTCTTATTACATATTAAACCCATTTTGTCTGTTCAAATGGCGCCGAATTTCAAGTTACATCACCCTAGAAGGACTATTACCATAAAATAATCATGATAATAGTCAATCTCAATCAGGTGATGGCGAGTTAAATTGCAAGAGGTGTCTGCTTATCGTGAAACAACAAAAACATTGTGCACGAATTAAAGATTACCTGGACCTTGATAAAAGCACTAAATCTTGTTATTGTAGTGAAGCAAATTAAAAATACTTTCAAATGCAGAAAAAAGATAGAAACCAACTGAAAAATAGTAAGATATGACAAATTTGGTCAGTACGTGTCTTTAATTCCCATGGGATTTACACGTTTAAAGCAGCCAAGGGCGTAGATCTGGGTTGGAGGTTGGGGATATATCCCCAATATTTTACAAGTGGGGATGATACATAAATTTTATAACCATCCGCCAATGTTGTACATATATGAACTAAAATCAGCACATGTAGGTTTATAATGAACAAATTATTTGAGTAAACATATGAATTTTACATTTCTAATGGTTTTTTTGAAATGGGCGATTCCAAAGTACAAACGTTTGTGACCAAAAAAGTGAAAATTTCACTTTGAAATGGCTTTAGCTCCTAGCAAAGACATTGTATTTGACATTGTCATTGATTATAGTGCCCACTGGTGGGACCAATATATTTAGGTGTTTGAAGATAAAATTAATTGCCAAAATTCTTAGTAAAGTCCATGTAACATTCGGTAACGTTTGTGACATCGCACAGATATGGTTTTTTGCTCTAGATTGATTACATCCAACATTTTTGCATTGCGCATTCCACAGATGATGGGTGACATATTAATAAATAATTTCGTGAAGTTGTAGGGAATTCTATCGTAAGGGTTTCTTTCAATACATTGCTTTGTTTAGTAACATTTGTGACGTTTTGGTGTAACTTTTTCGTAACGTTTGTGACATTTTTGAGTTAAAACTTCACAATTTTTGCTTGGGAAATACATCTCACGTAGCAAGTAACAAACGTATGAGTGAAAAACCTGCTTATATGGTCAAATAAAAAAGCTGATTATTTGCTTGAAGTTAAAACAAGTTTCATTTTCATGGAATGAGCCAAATGTATTCTCAAATTGCAATCATTTCCCACATTCCCTCCTATGTGCAAAAGCGCGCACATTGCCGCTTACATTTATATTATATCAGCAAACAGTTCAAGCTACGACGCTGTCCAACTAAAATAACAAAAAATCGCCATATAGCAGTGGTTTTTTTTTTAAATAAGTCATCCATAAGTTCACCCATACCCAATGCCTATTTTATCTTTTTATGAGCAAAAATCATTTCTCAAAGTATTGGTGAAAACATAGTTGGCCACCAAACACAATTTTCGCTACCAGATATTTGGTCGTGACGTCACCAAATATTTGCCATCGAATTTAAAGTATGTTTTCATCCTATTTGTAAAACTTTATATGAACCAATAACTAAGAATGAAATAAGTTCTTTGAAGGCGCCTTCAAATAAAACATCTAATCTAAAATATTTTATATATTTCTTCCATACTTACCAACTTATTCACAAAATATTTGGTAGTATAAATCAAAACATGATCATCATGGATGGCATGCTTAATAATCAGAGTGCCTTAAATAATAACAAAAAAGAAAACCAATTTATTCAGTTAATTTAGTTCAGATCAATATGACGCATTTCATTCTTTTACTCTTAAAGAATGAAGAAAATGGCAGCGAATAATGATTGGATTATGTAGATATGTATCAAGCGAAATACTTATTGGCAATATTATTGTTCCTATTATTTTAGTTTTTATTTTCATATTTTATAAGGTAAAATACACATGGTGGTACTTTTTGCTTAGCTTCTCATATTTGTTTCAATTATGATTTGAAACTGCCTTTGGCGGTTATTTACTTTCACAATATGTAGGCCTAATAAATATTTAAAATGAGAGAGAGAGTACCACTTATATACCTTCTCAATATAGGGAAACTACCTACATTTTACAAAACAAACAATTCCATACTACACAATGCTTATTTGTAAAAGTTTCAATAAGACAAGGATGACAAATAGTTAACAAAGATAGTAAACATTAAATTCAATTATCGTTTCCAATAAGAAACAAAGACTTTAAGTGGAAATTTGGCATATTTTTTCAATACATATATAACTAAGGATACGGTGTTTACACTGTCGTCGATGGAAGGTAACGGCCTAGAAAATAAAATCAGTCAGATCAATCAGATTTGTTGACGGATTGTAGCGATCTTGGC
Organism: Ophiothrix spiculata; assembly: GCA_000969725.1. Lineage (NCBI taxonomy): Eukaryota > Metazoa > Echinodermata > Ophiuroidea > Amphilepidida > Ophiotrichidae > Ophiothrix > Ophiothrix spiculata. The sequence continues at coordinate 2,742 of JXSR01S055379.1, read as the reverse complement.
TGACGTAAAGGAGCGAAGGCTGACGACGGATCGCGATGGCTAATGAAATGGCGGTTGGTTATTCTTTACCGGTTTAACGGACCAGAACCACTAACCACTAACCGGCAGTCAACCGCCGGTTGAGTTTTGAAGCGGTCCCTAACGCTGGCACAATCGGCTAGCCTCCACAAGCTGTCTTTACTACCAGTCGCTTTCCAGTTGCAAGGTTTTTTTTTCTATTTTTTGATGACATAAAAGTAGTTGTGATGTCATTCAAATTTCGTTGGTAACCGTACGCAACCCTCAGTGACCTGTTACCAGTTTCCGTTCCTTTCCCGGGGGGCCACTCAGATTTGGAGCTGTACACAACCGCGTTCAAATGTTTTTCAGACCCACCCTAAGCAAGTTTTAGTCCATTCTCAAAATTATGCCCTAAACAGGTTTTCGCGACCTTTTTTTTTTTTTTTTTAAACCCTTAACAGGTTTTGGACAAATTACGCCCTAAACAAGTGTGTACCATACATCTGTTGAATAAGAAAAGAGCGCTTTAGAAACTTAAATGTTTTAAACCCGTAGAATAGATTATGAAATGTTCGGTATACTGGACTAAATGACTCAATTTAGTTTGCATGTACAATATAACTGGGTGTATGACCCACTGATAGGTGATTTTGACAAACATTGTTACCCTTATTTGAAGTAGGACCTATCTGACAATATTGACATTATACATGTACAATACAATTTAAAAATACAATTTTGTAATATTTTCTTCAATACGTGACCCATTAGAAATACACGTAAAAAGTATCCTAAATTTGCGTTTTAGAAAACCCTCGTCTCTAAATTTACTAGCTTCTATTAATCGTTTCCTAAACCGCCTGGCACACATTTAGACATTAGTCTCTTGCTGAATTTCTGTATGGTACATGTGTACCTGACAGGTCAACGTTTTAATATTTGCCGTTACGTGGTTTGATGACACTCGTCTGTGGATCACTGCGATGACGGCAATTATCCCAAAATCTGATCGGGATTTCAAACAGGGTAGTTCACTTTTTAATACAAAGGGTGCGGAGAAAGGTAAGTTGGACATAGAATTTTGAAAGAGACCCTAAACGCGTTAGAAACGATTTTCAAAACACACCTTTTTTACGAAAATGCTTGATTTTCCACCCCTAAACGCGTAACGCGCGTAACATGCCCGACTGTGAAAAAAGCACCCTTTTCACGCGTTTTTTTGAACGCGGTTGTGTACAGCTCCAAATCTGAGTGGCACCCCTGGGGTTCCTTTACGTCAGCCAAGGTCGCTACCAGCCGTCATAGAAGTTCGTAATCATCTGTAAGAAAGTAATGAAGTTCTTCTTGACTGATTTCGAAGTTTCGTCACAGTGTTACGCCGAAATCGCGTGATGGCCGAGATCACGCGATTTCGGCAAACGCTTGCCGAACACACGTGATGACGGCATAATGCATGCCGAAATCACGCGATTTCGGCAAAAAAGTGCCTGCCGAAATCACGTGATCACGGCAGACAAATTTTGCCGAAATCACGTGATTTAGACAAAATATTGCTTTTCCACCGTGTCCTTACTGTTTTGGTACAAAAGCGCATGCGTTTAACCAGCCTGCATTCAGAAAATTGTGAAATCATCTGGAAATCATATTTGTTTATTTTGCTATGGCGTATTTGCTATAATCACGGCTGTTCGGCAACGAAGTTTGGAGCGATCATGCATTTACGGCATCAACACTGCCGAATTCGCGATACCATTACGTATTCTATTCATATTCATGACCATGTTTTGATATGGCCGGCGATCGCATCGGAGCCGCTAGCTGTTGGATAATTCAACAGTGCTACAACATAATTTGACAAGAGGGATTTTTAAGGACATTGGAGGAGGGTCATCTGAAGCACAGCAAGCTGAAACCAAATATTAAGCTCTTCCTCTAAGACCACAGAGCATCATGCATGATTTAATAGATATTCAATTTGCTGAATGGCCCTAACTACAGATCGCGCACGTACGAAATTAAATCATTCGAGACCGCACAACACTAAATCACTCCACGAATGGTGTAGGGGTAGAAAGTCCCGGTAAAAAACATAGGTCCACACGGATTATTTTGCAATGATAGTAGAACTGGTTACAAGTGACATGGTTTTGTGTTTATGAATATAAATGACTAGAGTTTTGTGATCACTTATAGCATCCAAAACAACTGGCATCCATATTTTTATTGGATTTAGCAGCGTAAGTTCCGGTGCATGTCTAAAGTGGTTAGGGGTCGTTTTGACTTGGGTGGAAAAAGCGGGGGCGCTGTTTACGAGCCCGTACCGAAAAATTTTATCGGAAAATGTTTTTTCAATTGAAAGTTATTTGAAAGATAAAAATATGGGCTACAACTTGATATTAACTGAAACTTCAAAATATTGTCAAGCCAGTATGAAAAAGCTCAGAGAATCTAGGCTAAAATTCATTGGTTTCAATGGAGAAGTTATTTAGTGTTGTGCTCCCTCGACTCGATCTTGTTCGACACAGCCTGTTACCACAATGGTTACAAACTGGATATAGCGCACGAATTGTACGATATCACGCGATTACGGCAATCGCTCTGCCGAAATCGCGCGATGACATATATCATGCGATTTCGGCATAACAACAGTGTGCAGCCAGAAGTCAGGTCGCTGAAATATCGCTTATTTTATTTTTATTTATGCATGAAAACTGACAGGAAATGCCGGTTTTTACATGCGTA
>JXSR01S055378.1:0-10898 GCA_000969725.1 Ophiothrix spiculata | reverse complement strand
AGGTCTATTAAAATTAAAATCTAAAAGTCATAAAAATCTGGATTAGGTCACTAGACTACTTACTGAAAACAAACATTTAATATGATTATTTAGTTCTGTACTACTGACATTTCATTGTATTTAAAGGGCACCTGAGTGAGTACAGAATGGGTGCCTTTTCTTGAAAGGGCACCTATATGATGAGGTGCCCTGTAATAGTTCTGTACTGCTAGCTGCCTTTTCACTGAATTTAAAGAACGGGTTTAAAGGGCACCCAAGCAAGTGCCGATTGGGTGCTTTTTCTTGAAAGGGCCCCATACGATGAGTTCCGTACTGCTGACATTTCATTGAATTTAAAGGCAGAGTTTAAAGGGCACCAGAGTGAGTGCCGATTGGGTGCCTTTTCATGAAAGGGCACCCATAGTTGCATACAACATGTACAATGAAAAGTGGCAAAAGTCAGTTGGGCCCGCAGTTGAGGAGTAAGGGTATAGATTATTTCCCCTCCCCTCCCTCACCCCAGTACTACCTCTTCCCTCTCTCTCTTTCTCTCTCTCCTTTTTCCTTCACTTTTTTCCTTTTCTTTTTCTCTCTCCCTTCCTCCTTCCTTTCCTTTTTTCCTTTTCCTTTTTCTTTTCCTCCTTTTTTCTTTTCCTTTTTTCCCTTTCCCCCTCCATTTTTTTTTGTGTGGTCAACTCAGGGTGCCCCCTAACCCAAGTGCCCGCTAGTTTGCCCACCCCGAGCCCATAGGAGTTACGCCACTGTTATGCATGACGTACATGTATTATCGGGAATCCTAGGGAAATCCCTAACACAGCGCATGCTCTTCGCCCATACTACGAGGTCTGTGCAATTGTATGGGAAAAACATCGAAACTTATATTTCTAGAAACTAAGTCTTATATTTCTATAAAACTTGCTCAAAAAATAAACAATTGTAGAAAACTATGAAATTGCTGGGATTAATTAATCTTAATTATAATTCAGTGCGTTAATTTTAACAAGTTTGTGTATTGTTTTAGTTTATCATTAAATTAACCAAAAAAAAAAGGAAATCTCAAATAATTCAGGCTATTATGATACAAGCAATACTTTTGGTATGGACATTAAATCCCATATAATTCAGGCTATTATGATACCAAACAATACTTTTGTTACTTATTTATTAATTGCATTTGTTTATTATCCTAATTTTTTCAGACCAATTCGAATCATCTGTGGATATAAAATGACAGAAATGAGATGACAGGTATCAATCAAGTACCACCATGGCATCAAGAACAAAAGACAGCAACAAATCTACGCTTAGCGCAAGCTTTGGAACATCCATCATTGCCTCTTTGAAGGTATGGTATATGCCCATGGGATTGGGTGGGTCCTGATACTTAGGACCCTCAGGATGACTTTAACTATATGTACAAGTCTTAAAAAATAGGGAATATCAAGTGAAAAGTGATCAAGCGGCTTTAATAGAAATTTTAATACCAATTGTGTTGGACGTAGTACTCCTTTTACTACTTATTTGGTACTCCTTTTGTCCAGAAAAAGATTCAGGCCTTGAAATTTACCTCTGAGTGACAAATCACTCTCCTCAAAAGTCAGGTTAGCTGTAGGTGAGTGATTTTAATCACTTGTATTTTTATAACACCTAATGTAGGTGAGTGATAAATAGCTCTCCATAGATTCATTTAGGTATTCAAACACGCCAAAGAGTTGTTCATCACGAATCAACAATGATGCATCCATGCGTCTGCGTATTTTTATCGCGCGTGGGTGGCTTTAGCAAACGCATCGGATGCAGAGTTGTTGATTCGCGATGAACAACTCTGTGGCGTGTTTGAATACCTTTCAACAACGAAAATCTTCCTAAAAAGGTACGAATTAAATTCTAAATATTTTAAATTTAACAGATAGGCTTACTCATCTTCATAAAATTATTTAACATGACGCAAAGTGCTAATTTGTGAATGTTTGCTGCTTTGACGTTATTTGTTTTTCCCAAGCACCGGGCTTTTGCACTGCACGTACTATTATATGTGCCCGAAGCGCGATGATCAGCGCGCCTACTTTTGTGTACTGCGTAAACGCACTTCTGTGAACGCCGTGCCGTGCGTGACGTGCTAATTTGAATCAACAACGGTACGCTCCTGTATAAAGAGATACAGTGAGTTGTTGAATGATGTGTTTTAACGTTGGGACCGTGTACATGTGTAAACGTTTACACGAGCAGAACACATGTAAACGTTTACAAACTATCAAACTGTTAACCGTAAGTGTTTTAAGCTTGCCTTTCTGTCCAGTTTTTGCTAGAATTTTCACAAAAAAACATCTCTCTAATGTGTCCTCGGTTGTATTTTCATGATTAATCATGCATCGCATCATCAAGACATATCGAGGAAGCTAGCATTTTTATTTAACATGACGCAAAGTGCTAATTTGTGAATGTTTGCTGCTTTGACGTTATCTATTTTTCCCAAGCACCGGGCTTTTGCACTGCACGTACTATTATATGTGCCCGACTCGCGATGATCAACGCGCCTACTTTTGTGTACTGCGTAAACGCACTTCTGTGAACGTCGTGCCGTGCGTGACGCGCTAACTTGAATCAACAACGGTACGCTCCTGTATAAAGAGATACGGTGAGTTGTTGAATGTTGTGTTTTAACGTTGGGACCGTGTACACGTGTAAACGTTTACACGAGCAGAACACGTGTGAACGTTTACAAACTATCAAACGGTTAACCGTAAGTGTTTTAAGCTTGCCTTTCTGTCCAGTTTTTGCTAGAATTTTCACAAAAAACATCTCTCTAATGTGTCCTCGGTTGTATTTTCATGATTAATCATGCATCACATCATCAAGACATATCGAGGAAGCTAGCATTTTAGCTAACCAAAGTCGCCAGTCACCAAAGTATGGTGTATTATTTGGCTATACATGCCTGAACAAAAAAGCATGTGGCAATGCCGATGTCCGTTGAATCGCGGGCAAGCAAATTATTCTATTTTTTAACTATGCAATATATAACAAAGGGACCAAGTGATTTTTACTCATATTATGAATTTTTAGGTACTGTAACCGATAAACCGACCTAACTGTGAAAATGTAATTTGTGATCAATCAAACTACTTTTCATTTACTTTGCCTAAGTATACTACTTTGAACTCTCTGCAGAGTTTTTAGATTACAACAATTATTTGTCATTCGTTTTATTGCAGGAGCCAACGTTTCCAACTCAGCGTATGTCACAATCTGTCAAGAAAACAGCCCTTATTCAACCATTACCGAGCGACGGGTACCAGACACGTAAACTCCGAACATTACACAGCCAATGGACACCAGTTTTGAACAAATCAAAAAACGATCAAATATTTACAGAACGCAGGGACTTGATTGGTCATTGGTTTGCGTTGTGGACCGATGCGCAGCGTAGGCGATTCCTAGACTACTTACTCCATCAATGCAAGCGAGTTCAGCTATACTATCTGCAATCATGGTTTAATTTACGTATTCCGTTGAGACATGCAGACTTTACCGTCTATCTACCGCGATTTATTTCTTTGTATATATTTTCGTTTTTGGACCCCAGGAGTCTGAGTCAAGCAGCGGGAGTTTGTTGGCATTGGCGGTTTCTTACAGAACAGGTAATTATAGCCCAACCAATAATTTATTTTACGGTGAATAAACAGATGTCCAAAATGCAGGGCGGCAGGGCCCCATCGTCTGTAAATGTAACCCTCTACCTATTTTTTTTGTCCAGTATATTTTGTGTGTGCCTATGAATAGAGTAGATTAAAAATACTGTAGTAGTTATCTAAACATGTGAATTGTGATGTTATAGTTGGAACAACAATGACAAAATTTTAAAAGATTGATCCTTGATATAAACATTGAGTGAAAATGTATTAACTGTTACGACTATGGTCACAATACTTCATACGAACAGTTACGATCAGTGTTTAGTCCGCCTAGAAGGACCACGGTCCCTCGCTGCATGCTTAGCTCGCTGACAGACTAAACACTGTTCATACCTGCTTGTATGAAATATTGTGACCATAGTCTTAGTTGTTATGACAGTTGGCCACAATTCTCCCATGATGTGAGACAAAAGACCTTTTCAAAACATGACTTTCCGAGAATTCCCGAAGTCGATTTTACACTTTCCGGCAATTGCCGACAGAAAAAGTGACTCACTAACACAATACCCTTTAATGTTACGTCCACGTTCACGTTAACTGACTGCGTATAAATTCGAACTTGTAATTAGGGTTATCACTAATGACTCAATGAGTCACTTTTAGTGTGATTGCTCTGATGTGACTTGAAATCTTACACTTAATCAGTCATTTTCAAATGGAAATTTCATTCTTTGTGCCAGTGAGCGTATGGTACCATCAGCCGAAAGTTGTTTAGAATTTAATAAATGCATTTAATAATGTATGGGTCTGGTTCTATTTATTTTTCACGTTTATTGCACTGAAAATGCAAGAGAATTTTTGGAAAATTTTGTTGACAAAATCTTGCATACTAATGAGCTTGTACGTGATTGGTTGAAAAAATGGCTACATGATTGACGTTCCAGAGATTTCCGAATGAATTTTGAAAAGGTCCATAGTGATCAGCGTAGTGTGCTTAATTTAATCAAATAAGGATAGCCTGGAGGTAACTTTATATAGTGCCATGTGTTTTAAACTGGGTGCCCTGATATTGAGAAGCCGTGACACTTTTTCATGTTCTTGTTTAAATTTTAAACTCATCATGATATCCTACATAGGCAAAATACCCATCAAATTAAAGGTATTGATGAGTACTTTAAAATGATATCAACAGTTTGCATATGCCATATTCTCTTCATGAGTTATGGTAAGTTTTGTCAAGAAGTACCACTGAGGAGCCGTGGCTCCCACGCGGTAAATATGTAAAATTATTCTGTTAAGTGTACCTACAGCTGCAGACCTCAATGAAATCATTAATTTAGGGGAAATTGACTAGTATGTAATCATTTGCAAGTGAATTGATAAATTTATTTGCACTATATGCACCTAATAAGTGTACTTGAGGTTTTAGAATGAACTTAGTTGATTTTGAGCCGAGTTCAATATTGTGCCACGAAACATACAATATGAATTTCATTTTTTTCTGAGGATATGTACTGTCTTGGCAATATTTAAATCATAGCAACTAAAGTTCAATTTAGTATCATTGCAATGCAGTAAATATCCAATGTAATGATTTATTTGATCAATTCTATGAATAATTTGCAAATAATTTTTAGATCTCTAAACATGTCAAATACATGTTTGCGCAATTTTTGATAAACATCTTTTGACAAAGCAAATGTTTACATTTTCTGAAAGTTCGAAGTCTACAGAGCTCAAAATTAATGTTGTTTTTCATGTGGGGTGTAAGACAAAGAACATTAGTTCCGATGAAATTTGATTTATTTTTTTTTTCGAAAAAAATTTCACACTTTCCCAGCAATATTTCCCTTAGCACTGACCCTACCTTTAAAATAACATCATTTTTGGATTCCTTGTGAAATTTTCATTCAGAAAATGTATACTTTTTCTATAGTAGTATACACGGTTACTAAAATAATGCTGCTCAACCGAAAATTGGCACATGTTTTAGAAGTCAAAAAGTCACATTTTGATGTCACGCGAAATTGCACCAGCTCAAAATGCATGACCATAGATGAAGAACAGAGATACCAGGCTGCCTCTACCGTACCAATAATTGTAATGGCATCGTCAGCCATGGGACTTATATGTGACCTGTCATATCGAAAGGTACCTTAGGGTTATCATAGTAAATTACAAGATACGGGCCATTGTAGCTGAGCATATAGACTAGTCAAAAATCACGTCCAAGGTCGAATTTCTAATTTCATCAGAAACGTTACCTTTGAAGTGTATTCTATCATATTATTCATGTTCTAACATCCAAAAGATAAGACAAATGTTTTAAAAAACAAGAAAAATAATTTCTCCATTCAAGTTTTACCAGTACAGAAACTTTAAACTGGATTTTCTCAGATGTCTTTTACCAATTTGGGTGTAACTTTGCAATCAAACATCCAATAACTGAAAGCAAGGCGTCATTTTAGAACTGAAAATATAATCTTTCAGATGAGACAAAAAAAAAAATCAATTTTCATTTTGGGACCCTTAAGGCACCTTTCGATATGACGGGTCACATTTATAAGGAGTCCGGTGTACTCGAGTCCCGTCAAAATGACGTTGAGTGCACACTGCACAGATTCACTTTTGTGCATAGAGGCAAACTATGCAAAAACTGCTTTATCCAAAAGGTGTGCAAAACTTGACAAAAGATGAAGTGTATATTTCCCGTGTTTCTCTATTCGACAAGATGTGATGTGTGACCAGAAAAAATCTGAATACCCCCATGACTCTTGAGTCTGATATCTAAATCTGTGAGTGTGTCCAATCACTGAAGTTTAGAAATGTACTGCATACTTTTTAAAAGGGAACTTTATACAAATGTTTGATTTACTCAAGGAATTGACTCCTAACCAGATCTTTGTTGTTTATTAGTCAGAGCCTAGCTTATCTTATTTCCCTTTTCATTGTATAAATTCTATCAATTTACGTAGGATGATTTGTGGATGCCCAAATGCATACGCTTAGGCTGGCTGCTACCATATGTGCCCCAGGACAAGGAGTATGGAGCTTGGAAAGCACACTATATCAAATGTTTGAAAACACTCAATATAGAGCATGTGGAACAAATGGTAAGACAAAAAAGTTTCAGACCAAATATAGCTTTGGGTTTAACCCTTTGAGCTCTGGCAATTTAGACACACCTATTAATACCCAGTGGCGTGCCCAAACGGGGGAGATGCACTTGCCCCCGCCAGTTTTCCGGAGAAAAGGCCCTTTTGGGGATCTGGTCAATAAAAAGACAGAAAAAGGAAATGGAGGAGAGAAAAAAAATCAGAAGAAAAATAGTTTAAGATGATATGATGACAACAATATGCAATGATGAAAAATAAATACTCAAAACGTGTACGTGTATAAATATACCTAGAATTATCATGATAAATATGGTAAATACTGTCTTCTGGCTATTGTGTAGCGTAGGCCTTTCTTCATATATCCAATACGGTACACAGACATCACTTGACGAGCAGTGTACTTGATGAAGTGAAGAATTCTTTGTTGACTAGGGACCTGCGACTAATACAAATACTTAGAGGTCACTAGCGTATATATCTTTTACGTGCACAGTTCAGTGGATGTTTTTTTAAAGTTTTAAATACAGTTGTTTACCAGATGCACCATTTAAATATTAAACGGGCGTTTAGATAAAATCAGACTTTAACTAAACACATTTTAGCTTAACCAACGTTTTAGTTAAACATCGTTCAAGAAAACAGCCCTGAATGTTTAAATAGGCCTTTTAAGTTGATGTCTTCATGCTTAGGTAAATTGTAGATGTTCAATTGCATGTCTTCAAAAATAGTGATTCAGAAGAATATTACACTAGAAATGGAAATCATTAAATACTAAAGTCTTTTCACATCTATTAAAACTTGCAGTCCTATTATTTGGAAATGTCAATTAATGCACCTCCACACTCAGCTGAAGTGCCAATAATTATCAAATTATTACCGTACTTATAGTTTGTTTCGAGAAAATTGGTTTTTGTATAGGTCAGTTTTATGTCTAAGTTATTTCTGTTTTTATTTCTTTAAGGGTTAATATTACCTCTGACATTTCTGGCCTTTTGATTACATCCTGTATAGAATCTGTCTATTCTTTTAAGAATATGTCTTCTTAAATATCACCTTTGCATGTGAATATAATTTGGAATTATTATTATTTATTGGAAAAATAAAACTGAATGAATGAGTGAATAAATGACTGTTTAATTTTATTACCAGTCATAAGGGAAAATTTTGAATGCATCATATACTCCTCTACTTCAGTTTAAATAAACAGATGTGTCGAATATGTTTTACAAAATCTTTTAAAAATAAAATTTTACTTCTTACATTTAAATACGTGAAAATAAAAATTTGACCTTTCAAGATAAAAGGTTGAACGATTCACTGATGTCTTCCGGTGTACTGTAATGAAAATCATTCTATTCATATTACACTAGGCAGGGGTCACTCCTTATCTAAAGTGATAGGTATGTGGCTACTTTTGGTCAAAACTGCCCTTCTAGCTCCTTTTCAGGTAAAATGTGTACTCCCAAGAATATGGGATCATTCAGAGAATAGTTTATGTGAAATAAAAAGGGGGTTATTGGGGTAAAAATGTGCTAAAAAAAAAAGGGGGGGGGGTAAAGACCTGCTAAAAGGATAGTCACTAGGTACTGGGTAAAAACCTGCTATAGGAAACAACACTAAAAACTAAAAAGGGGGTCATTGAGGATATGTAATACAGACAGAAACACATTTAATAAACTAATGCCAGTTTAGCAAGCAAATTTTCAGAGTGTCAGAAAATAGGCACATGTCTATGCGATAATCATTAGAAGAAGGATCATGAAATTTCAGTAAAAACATACCTTGTAGGAAATCTTTTGATGGACCCTGTCTATCATCTTCAGCTGTTTGTGTGGAACTGGCACTGATATACAGCCAGAACATCATTTCCAGTCAATATATCGTTATTACTGTTACGTTATCATCTTTATTTTGAACTAGAGCATGCTATACTGGTAATGCAATCTTGTATGACTCTAATAGGTAAAAAGCATACCTTTTCTTAACATTACTTGACAGATCTGTATTTTGTAATTTAGTTTAGAACAATCATATAGCCCAAACAAGTTAAGCTATACAATTGCAATTTCTAGATCTATAATTTATAGGGGGAAAAACAAACAAAAAACATCTTTCTTTTTGTCCCGAAGGCCAAAATCACATATTCTGGTCAAAATTTTAATATCTATCATCATTGCATTGTATTCAGCATTTAATCCTAACACTTTTTACCACTTCTCCGTTTAAAAACTCCTCGGAAATCTGCAAGACAAAAATGGCAGATTTTTAACCTGGATTTGAACCCATAACCTCCCACTTCCCAGTCCAATTATGACTATGTCAAGCTTCTGAGCAGGCGCTGCCATGGCAGTGATCATAGCTAACCCGGGTCTATGATGTATTTGAACTTAGGCAAATTTCTTAACTTTGTGGAATGGGATGTTGTGAGATTCAGTGGGGTTAGGGTTAGACATGCTTCTAAAAAGTGTATAGATTTTTTAAGTTGCTGAGTTACCAAGTAAATATTTTCCAAACCTAGTATGGGGGACAGTCAAGTATAATGTTGTAAGCAGGTGTGACCAAATTAGGGTTGTTGTTTAGGATAGAAGGGTGAATTTGTTGTCATTTTCAAGAAGTAGAGTACCGTATTCATTCCAATAACCGCCCATGCTCCAATAAGCGCCCACCAAAGTTTCTTGGGTGAAACTTGGTACCAATAAGTTGCACTCAGAGAGTTCTTACCATGCATTTGAGGTGATAAACTCCAACAAAATATATCTTTATGTTCATTTTGTTGATGTTTTGTGGTATTAATGGCAATTTCTTGCTTTGAAAATGGTTGTGTATACTTAGAATTTATCCTATCAGTTTCAAAAATAGCCGCCCATGCCAAATGACTTTGTTAAGGGCCCAGGGCGGTTATTGGAATGAATACGGTACTTTTTCAAACCCTAGATTTTTAGGGTTTAAATTAGGTAAAAAGTTACATTATATAAATCCAAATTTAGTGTGCATTTTGGCTTCAAAAGAAATCACCTTCAGGGGATGTTTTGGAAACACTGTGGTCCCTAGTGGTCACGTACGCTTCCCCCTTCAACCCCCAAACCTTAATAGGCTGCAACCAGTGAAGAAACAGTTTCCTCCGGGAAAATTGAAAAGCCATCCATCCAAATACCAATTTTCAAAAAGGGACCCATCCAATTACCAAATTCCCAAATTTTGTGTCAAATTTACTTAAAAATAACATTTTTTGCCCAAAATTTGTGTTATTCTGGCACCAACTTTCTTAAGTTAAATGAAAAATACACAATTTGAAATTTGGCATATTTTTTTTGGTGGGGGGGGGGAATATGAAAAACAAACCCCATCAAAATACCAAATTTTGTGACGAAAAAGGACCGATTGAAATACCAGAGACCCTGATTTTGTTATTCAAATTTGTGGTTCATAACCACTTTTGTACTAAATAGCCCCCCCCCCCTGTTAAGCATCTGTTTTCATTGTGAAGCGCTCCCTATAGCATAGCAGTATATGTGAAGAGTTTCGGATAGATTAGCAGACCTTGTTTCAATATTTGTCACAATGTCAGCTCTCATGTAGATTATTTTTTTCTTTTTAACAGGAGACATACGGTCTTCTAGGAGACGGTCAGAAGGATAAGACTAAGAAGGAAAAGGATGACTTTGTTGTTACTAAAGGTAAAATACAGTTATCATTAAAGCAATACTATAAGATTTTGATAAATAATGGTTTATAGTAAAAACAGCATTAAATGTAGGAATGTGACTATCTAAAAGCATTTTCAAGTGTATTTTGTGAAAAAATTGTTTTGCCACCAACAAATGGATAAAAAGCACATGCATGCTTTCTAATACTAATACATATGGAATTAAAATAAAAATTTAATTCAACAAATTGCCATAACAGAAAAGCTAGGTAAGCATCTTTGAGCCAAATTGCTTGGAGGGTATTCATATCTACCAAAAACAAACCCAATAAGCCAAAAAAATTGTTAGTGACAGGGGGGCGCTCATTTTTAACACTTTATAGTATTGCTTTAAAGGTAGTTAACCACCACAATGGTACTTACTGTGGTATATAAGCAAGATGATTCATTAGTTAAAGAATGCAATGAGTAAAGTAACTTCCTGTATACTTCCTGTCACTGACAACTTATGAATATGTATAT
>JXSR01S055376.1:0-13952 GCA_000969725.1 Ophiothrix spiculata | reverse complement strand
GGTGGAATTGCTAGAAAACTCATACATATTCATCAGGTCAAGGACAAATATTAAGATCAATGGCATTTCTAGAGGACTCAAACATATATATTTAACAAAGTCAAGGTCAAGGATTAAGGTTTATGGCATTTCTAGAGAACTCATACTTATTCATCAAGGAGCAAATCATCAAAACATAGTATAATAATCAATTTAAAGGTACTTTATGAAATATAAAATGTTAATCAAAACGACGGAAAAGGTATCCTCATTTTAGGGATGCATTACGCTCTATAAATTTAAATTCCAGAGACTTATTTATTTTAAATCTAAGGAACTTGTTAAAGTGAAAAAATGTTTTGGGAATTGAAAGTAAGTCTTTTAAATTAAAACGTAAGTTTCCGTGTCCTAATTATTGCTTTCTAAGTCAATTGTCGATTTATTTTCAAACTATATTTGAGTATTTTAACGGACTTTAAATCTCAAAAACGGTGTTTTTTTAATGTAACAAGTCTCGTAAGACTTAGAAATAAGTCTAAGTGTTTTATGATGTTATCGTTATCACCAGAACTTATAATAGCGGAGTAAACTGGATGCATGCCAATAATCTCACTGGTATAAAACACCATTATATCAACCGCGTGTTACATCTGAGATGATAAGTGATTTACATATAGAATAGAATGTAATTTAATGAACGAATGCATGAATACATGAAGACTACAGCATATCATTTCTTTAACCGCTACGATGGACATCATTTTGTTCCAAAAATGTGTTTTAGTGGGTGTGGATAACGATTCCAAAGCACCATGATGCGCATCGTGGTTCTTATATCGTGTCTTTATGTATTTTTGAAGATGTTCAACGTTATGCACGGGTTAAAATCGGGGTTAAAATCATTAATGATGTGCATCATTGTGTCATTTGTGTACTATGTACAGGACGGGGTTTTATATTGGTTTTAGAATGTATTGTTGCATTGCCATGTTTGTCTCATGCAAGCGACAATGTATTTCAAAGTAATGGTGTTGCAGTTGTCCGTTTACTTTCTTGTTTTTAGATTGTACTCTGCACAGGAGATGTTCTCAGTGTACTTTGGAGTAACGCAAATTGTGAATGTTTACAATTATAAAATTGTGCACTTATTAGAAACATTAACATTAACATCTTCTTGATTAAATCCTGTTGATGGTCTTGTTCTGTTTTCCGATACCCAAGCTTCATCAGTAAGTGCATAAACAATCTTGGCACACCATATCTGGTCTCTACGTTGTCATTTTCTACACCTGACCGCACTGGTTTACGATCGGCATCTGACAGTAAAAGACCAAATGAAGATAAAAAAATCCTTTGCTCTTCAAGATAATCAGTGACTCAGTACCAGTATAATGATTTTCATGGTATTTTCTCTTCCCCCCCCTCTCTTTTCTTTTTTTGGTTTTAATAATAACAAATTTTAATTTCAAGTTATTTGTTTTTACATTTACATGTACTCCGTTCAATCTTTTCAAGTCACTCACTTTGCTAACAACAAAGACCCAAAGCGCCTATGGTCATTACACTTAAACTACTTCAAATAGTGCTTAATATGCATATATCTAGTTTCTTTCAAGGACTACATCTACCAAGTTCTACATACTTCCCAGGGGGTTTCTTGGTAGCTGCATCTATTTTGGTATATTCATAGCACCGGTAGTCGGATGGGAAAGATCATGGCTCTTATGTGGGTGTGTATTAATGATTTGTTGCTTATAAATTTCGAATGTCTTCCAATGCCTATGAGGTCTGTCTATTTAGAGTCATTTAGCATAACTGTAAAGGTATTGATGTGACATTTTAAAAACATTTTTTTGGTTTGTGTTGATGATTATTTATAAGCGATAAACTGCATCGGAGTATTGCTTGCGTAAATGACACCTACAATAAAAATGAACACTTTCATTGGTTTATTAAAGTGTTCTGCGTGTCATCCATTTACGTCTTTTCACTTTGCTCTACATACTCTAAACAATTATAGGATTTTCGTCATCTCTTTTGTGATTCTTGGTTGAAACTGAAAGTTGTAAAGTATTTCCGAATATTTTTTAAAAGGAAAGCCGCACCTCATGTTAGTAAGAACTGGTCAGTATTGTACCCTGTAATAACCATACTATAACACCGTACCGTTTTTCAAGTAGGTCAACTAGTATATTATCTCATTCACTAATAATTTCAAATATGAGAAAAATTAGCACAAGAACATGACTGACACCCATTACCACTTTTGGAACATATTCATGGAAGCTACTACACTACTCCTTGCACATCAATGACTGACTTTATTCTGTAATATTTGATTCAAAATAGTCATTGAAAACCAACTAAACATACTGAATTAAATGTCAAATATATATTCTGTAAACCGGAATGCACAATATATATTACCTATATAGCAATGCAACACTGACCAAGGTGTATTCTTCTCTACAAAGGGAAAATTAAGTATATCATGTATTTTGACCCACATTGACGGCTATTATTGCCGTCTAAAAATCAGTATCAAACTTTGACGCGTCCTTTAGCCTATGTAAGGCAGCTAAGACAAGGGTCAGTGTTTCGTTTCTGTATGCAATTGCTTTTCATCAAAAATATGTTTAGCTAGCTTTATGTGAAATATAATATTAACACAGTTGTGCTCAAAAATCCATTCATGATACGTCGTCTCGATGGGTACCTTGAAATAAAGACGACAGGCAGGAACTAGGTGGGGGAGTAGGTACATACTTGTTGTTATTGACTCTGGGTTTGTGTTTAGATGGATAGATGGGTTTAACGTGACTCTTTTTGAACGCATTACCCTATATTTTATCTTTGATATGGAGCAAAAGGCAGATCTCCTCCTCTTTATGTTATTGAGGAACACATCTCAGATTTATTCATCACACTCAATAATTTGGCAAAGCAAATTACAAGTATTCTATTATAGTTTTAAAAACTTTTCATTGAAACAGGTTTTTGCGCGTTTGTTTTGCCCTTCAATAGGGACCGAATAATGTATTCCGGATTAAATTTCAGAAATGTGATTGTGCTAATATGCTTTTTTTTTTAATTATGACGGTTTTTGAAAGAAAACCCCTTTGGAAAAGTGCTTCCCATTTTTGGTGATATTTTTTTTTGTGGCGAATTAAGATTTGGTTATTAGGTCGCCATTTTGAAAATGTTAGTCCACAATATAATTGTTAAGGTTATGCTTTTAAGTAATGTTTCCGATACCTAAACCGTACATTCCGTTGGGGAAGACGTTTATATGTTCACAATAATATTTTGGTCGTTAGATAAGATTCGGTTATTTGAAAACATTTTAAAACAAATTCTAATAAATCTTGTTATTTGGTTTGTGTGCTTTTATTTTTTTTTATCACAGACAAGAGTTAGAGTACATAATAGCATGGATAAGTACCGTAGTCTTTTTTCCATAAAGCGTATGTGCAGTTGTTTTGATTGCTTTATCATGTTTATGGCTTTTCATCTCTTGTTGTTTTGTTTGTTTGTTTGTTTGTTTGTTTTTTGAATTCAAGAATTGCCATCTTTATGAATTAAATAATCGATCATTATAAACTAAGTTGAACTGACTCAAAATTATTCAAATATGTTCTTAGATCACAAATTGAGGGTGCCATCTTGATCTTTTAAATAAAGAATGCAGGGTTTACGTCTTTAACAAACACTTGGTGCTTCTAAGAATGTCTAAGATCGAGGCATTATTTTTAATGCGTTGTGCGTTTCCACAATATGGTGAATATAATTCTTAAGTCATGCACATCATGTGAAGCAACGGGCCTGATTGCAAGATGGATGTTCTTGAAATCTCAGATAATTCCGATACCCAAGATTCATCAGTAATTGAAGAAAGGACTTAAAATTCGTGATAAATAAAATCTACTCTGTAAATCTTTGCTTTCTTTAAATCTGTTGCAATACGGACCAATCAGTGGCACAAATGTTGGACTTCAAGACATAAAACACTAGATAGTATGAGTTGTAATCGATTACTTTGCAACAAGTTTGCTTTGATATATTCTTATATGCAAATAAGTGCGTAGTGAGGTTTTTTTTAATGTCACAATGTATTATTTAAGTTTTTTAAAATGATTTTTTATTGTTTAAGGAACTTCAAAAATAATCAATGGTCAACTTAGGCGAGATAGTTACTGCCTTCAACCTTCGATGTCCCTTTATTCGTTCTCTGTAGCTTTGCAAAGTTTAATAATTTGTAAAAGCCACTTTTTTCAAAATGACCCCAAAATAAAATGATTTCCGTATTCAATCATACATCGTTAATATTATAAATAAATGGTTTCAAACATGTTAAACGGGTCCAACAAATACAATTCACACGTTTTAAAACTAAAACTGTGGTGGTTTTTAGTTTAAAATAAGTTTGAAATTAAAATATCCATAAGATTGTGCACTGTCGTAATAACATCAAAATGCATGTCATTCTTTTGAATAAACTTGCGTATTAATACAGCTCTTAGGTTTTGATCTAAACATATCAATGAGCTTTTCCCTTTGAGAAATGTGTGCTTACATACAAGACTGCTTCGTGTAAGATACCTACGGGCACTAGTCAAGTGTCGAAATCACTAAAGGTATTCAGGTGTTTTGCAAATATGAGGTCGTAGTTCCATGAATACGAAAGAACGATTAGACGATCTGTCAAAAGAGGGTGTAGAATTAGATGTTGATAAAAGGCAGGCGATCGTTGTATTCTTGAAAAGTAACAAGAGGAACTACGAAAACAAAATAATGTTAATAAGTGATATAACAGAAAAAAATATACATTTTTGTCAGCGATGCTGTGAAAAAAAAAGTTTTTCTCTTTTTTGTTTTTTGATCTCATTTGATGATCAAATAGATTGACATAGATGAAAACAAATGTACATTTATTAATAGCATGACTTTCAATAAAAATTTCACTATTACTCAATGTTCATTTGAATAACATAATTATATATCAATAACATTGTGTACTTCCGTAAAATATTTGGTCGCTTCTTCATATTTTTGTTTAATTGCCTTTTAAGTTTGCATTAAGAAGACAATTAAATTACCTAGATAGTGCAACCAAACTTGCTGCCGTAGGTATTTCACTTTTAGAATGAAACTACACTGAGTTACGAAGAAATAGTTTTTATGTTACATCTTTGTCATATTGGCATGACCTATTCTGGGCCTATGATCTGATGGATTATTCTTTTGCAATACCGAGGAGTATAATCGGATGTGCTACATCCGTCGTCAGCTGATATTTGTTGTGAAGTTCAGGTTATAAGATGAAAAGACGTCACAAGAACTCGAGTTCCGCAATTTAGTCCCGCTCTCTTTTGGAGCAAGATGTCCCAAACAAGTCCAGGGGTCTATTCAGGTTGCTCTATTAGTTTTCAATATGAATGACAAACTCAAGATCTTATGACGTCATATGTCTACCTATGACCTCATTACTACCTATGACCTCATTACCACCAAGAAGATCGCAACAAAACACCAGCTGACGACGGATATACCATATTCGAAAGCGTCCATGAAGTACGTACATAACCTTACCAATTTTATAATTTTGTTGTTATACAATTTATGTCACATACTGTAATGAAATACAAGTATATGAGAATAAACGTTGACGTTTATTTGTTATTTATTACCAAAAGAGTCGGTTTAAACGTTTTAATCTAGACATAAACAACACATGTTTGCAATTAAAAGACAGAGTTAATGTAAATATCTATTTTCAACCATTTTGTTAACAATTAATGATAATTACTTTATAGCAATTGCCTCTAATCATGCTAATCTAAATATATCCACAACATAAATTAGACATAATATATATTAAACCATATGCGCTCAGGAATTTGCGCAATCAAAAATCTGTGGCGCAATACACAAGTTCAGTAGACGCAGTCTGCGATGAGTAACCACAGGTTAGGCATAAACAAACTTGTTGGTATTTTACTTTGGGGTATGTTTAAAATAAGTACATGATTCGACCTGACTCTCTTTTTAAAAACATTGCATTATTATAGTTTATCTAAAGTGTGGAGCAACAAGCATATCTCATCTGCTATATCGAGGAACGCGTCATATTCATCACAATTAATGATATAATGAAAGTATTCGATTATAAAGGTATTCACCTGAAAAAATGCTGTTAAATGAATCTCCCATCATGTGATTTTAAATCACTGGTTAAGCCCTCTCTTAACCCTCGTCCACTTAAGCTATTTTCTACTACGTCGTCACCTAAGGGGGGGGGGGGGTGGTTACCTGTGAAAATTACATTTACGGGCCAAAAGTGTGCTTGTTTTATACTACAGTGTAGGGTAGGGCCTCATCTTTCCATTGATACCAAAATCATGAAAATCGGTCAAGGCGTTACGTATTTATTACGTCATAAAGTACTTTAAGTCGGAAAATTTCGCCGAAATCTGATCTTAGGCGAGAATTGAAAAAAAAAATCGCTATAAAAGTTCTAAATATCGGATTTTCATCGGTTTTTTTTGCTAATGAATAAAGGAAATGGTAGTTCTAACATGTTCTGTAAGTTTAAGCTTGTTAGCATGCAGATATTTTGGCGAAAATGGAGACTTTTATATAGGTGGTTACCGCACCACCCACTACCCACGGAATTTTTTTTATCAAAATGACCACAAAAGATGTAAAACAATTACTTAAATGCCCGGGGTCACTTTGTTTTGCGTTTGGTGGGAAACGGCGACGATCCGTCAAGGGGGGGGGGGGGGTAACCACCACCCAGGTGGACGAGGGTTAACTATTTCTTGAGTAGAGACTCTTGAGTAAAGACTGCTCGGGGTGGATCGGGTCTGTCATGTTTTTGACAGACCCGAGCCATAACGGCTGCAGTCTTTAGACTTGGTACTTTTGTGAAAACATCCTCATCTGAAGAAAATTCACAAAAGAAAAAAACCAAAAAGAAAATGTTGGATCCATGCATATGGATCACCCATTGACCACTTAAGTGTTAAAGTTAATTATTGCGGATGCCGTAAGCAACATATGTTATGAGTTTATGACACCTTTTGATTTTGTTTGTTGCTGCTGTTTTAATGAAATACTGTATACATATACGGTGATTAAAATGTCTTTCTAAAAGAACGTAACACCATCATAGTGACGAATTTTTTGGTACATATTAGTTAATGTCTGCATAAGCCATGACGTGTTTTTCATTTTAGCGTTACACTAGATACTGTATTAATCATTTATATTGTGTTCCGCAATTTAGTCCCGCTCTCTTTTGGAGCAAGATGTCCCAAACAAGTCCAGGGGTCTATTCAGGTGTGTCTATTAGTTTTTAATATGAATGACAAACTCAAGATCTTATGACGTCATGTGTCTACATATGACCTCCTGAGCTGAAAATTTTCCAATTTCTTGATCAATTATCACACTTTGAGCTAAAATATTGTACTTTTCCTCAAAAAGGGGGTCTAAATAACTGAATCATGTTAAAAATGAGGGTCTAGTGAACTGCCTGGAGGCCTGAA
Source organism: Ophiothrix spiculata (assembly GCA_000969725.1). NCBI lineage: Eukaryota > Metazoa > Echinodermata > Ophiuroidea > Amphilepidida > Ophiotrichidae > Ophiothrix > Ophiothrix spiculata. The sequence goes on along the minus strand of JXSR01S055376.1, from coordinate 6,423 downwards.
AAAGGGGGTCTTGACCGCCGGACATAGGTACCCTGATCATATATGTAAGTGATCCCCCCCCGGGGGTAAAACATATTACAAGTTTCTGGACCGGTTTACCCCAACATGAACTTACAGGGGAGTTACGTCAATGGTCAAATGTTCTACTTTGATTCTACTACTGTTGTAGCGCAAAGACGTTGAAAATTGTATCAAAGAGGTTGAAAATTGATCACTTCCGGGGTTACATGATGTTTTGCGTAGAAATGTGATGTTTTATTTGACCTCATCGGACAAGGCGTCACATTCTGTTACGCGATGCGTGTTTTACGCAAAATTATCGCAATTTTGTTTGTAAATCTGTTACAGAAGTGTTGTCGCTCTCTTTTGACCAAGTGGCAAAAATATATGAAGATTTTAGGTATAACGCAATGACCAGTGGCGTAGCCAGGCCTTTATCCAAGGGTGGGCAAACCGCCCAAGATTTCTCCAATGAATTTTATCGAGCGACTTTACAGGGGTCCCAAGGGGCCGACTCGGCCGGGGTTTTCAAGAAAAACCGCCAAATTATTGTGCTTTATGAAGTTTTCAACCTAATTTTTAGCAATTTTTAGCTTAATTGTCGTAATTTATGGGAAAAGGCAATTTCCTGCCCCCTTTATTTTTCTCCCAGGCCTTCAAAATTTCTCCAAAAAATTTCCGAGGTGGGCAAAACGCCCACCTTGCCCACCCCTGGCTACGCCATTGGCAATGACCTAATTTGACCTCACTCAAGGAAAATAAATGTTTGCAAAATCACACGAAAAGACACTTATATTTCCAAAAATGTCATTTTGTTTAAATTTCAAAATGTTTTCAAAACATGTGTGCTTCTAAGTGCACGTTGTGTTAGAGATTCTATGATACTTTGGCGAGTTTACCAGTCTGCACTCAGAGTGCATTCAAAAAGACTTTTTTTGGAAATTTAAGAGGAGTTGACTACAAATATGGACTTTCAGGTGGCCACGAAAAAAAAAATCAATTTTCTTTAAAATTTGCACAATGAAAGGGCTTTAGTTGAAACTAACACACACGGTATAAATTTGGTTATCTTTATCTTGTTGCTATAGCAACGGCAATTTTTGTAATTTCGGCAATTTCGGCAATCAACCAAAACAGCTTTTAAACTGGCTGATACAGAAATAATCAGCAGGAAATAACATTTTGGGTTACAACAAGAGCATTTACCCATATTTGTTTTGTAAGCTTGTATCAAAATCAAAATGGTGCCTATTCTGAGATTCAAAATGACACCCAAAATGTGTTTTTATGTGCAAATATGGGATAGAGGCACTTCAAAGCAGCATCAAAACCACCAAATGTTCAAATTATTGGATGGTAAATAGCTTTGAGTGTAATAATAGTAGCATTTCCTCTCAAATAAGGTTGTTAGCAAGTTTCAAATCTAATATTAAAAAAAAAAAAAAAAAAAATCCCCTTTTTTAGGCTTTCGCCAAGGAATCCCAACTTGGTACTTGGTACGAAGTAAGCTATAAGGAAGCTTATCTTTAACAGGGATCCCAAGATGTTTTTTTTAAATCAGTTTTGAATGCAGGAGGAAGACCGGAGTGCCCGGAGAAAAACCTGCGGAAGCGAGTATGGACTGAAAACCAAATGCACATAAAGCGCCGGGACCGGGACTCGAACCCGGGACCTCATTGGTGCAAGGCGAGGTAACTACCGCTGCGCCAACCCGCTCCCCCAAGACTGTTCTGAGATCAAAATGGCCGCCAAACTACGATTTTAGGCACAAAAAAGGGTTAGAGGCACTTAAAAACAGTATCAAAACCACCAAATGTTCAAAATATTCGATGGCTACGAGGGTAAACATTAGATTCCAAATTAAGGTGTTAACCTGGTGAATAAATTTAAACAGTTCTCTGAACAAAAATTTTGATTTACTGAATTTTCGTTCTGCATCCGCAGAGACTTCTTCAAAACTGTTGTGGAGCGGGAAGTTGGTCATGTGATCTATGGGATGAACTGCGGTCACATGACTTGATGACCGATGAATAAATCGGAGATAAACAGTACTGTATCTGCCCTTGTCTTGATTCAGGTCTGGCTCCAGGGCTGCAATGTTGTATGCCTCCTTAATGCCTCGTTGGTACCATCTGGTTTCAGTGTCTAAAATCTTGACATCCTCCGGGAAATTATGGTTCTCAGTTTTTAGGTGTGCGCCAAAGGGGGAAGAGTCCTTCTTATGTTCCGAGACCCGATGTTTAAGGGGCCTTCCAGTCTCGCCCACGTACTGAGATAGACAATCAGCATAAGTGAGTCCGTAGATAACGCAGGAACGGTCGCATTTCTTAGGTTTTTCCTTGAGGGAAACCAGCATGCTCTTTTAATGGTGTTGACGGGTTTGGCGTGAACTTGGACCCCCGCTTTGCGAATGAAGCGACTTAAAGCCTCCGTGGCTCCCTGGATGTAAGGAAAAGAGACACTTAAAACATTATCAAAACCACCAAATGTTCAAAATATTCAATGGAAAATAGCATTTCTTCTCAAATATTATAAAGGGTGCTAGCATGTTTCAAATCCACCTAGAACTTGTTCTGATCCTGAGATCTGAAATGGCTGCCAAAATATCAGTTTCTGTTCAAAAAAGTGACTTTGAAACCATTTCAAAAACACAAAATGTTTAAAGCAACTGATGGAAAATGGCTTCTTGAGTCACAATAAGCAGTCCGGTCCAACTGCCCATTTAGGAAAGGTTGCCTGATACGGCAGCACCTTTCCCAATCTGGCAAGCATGAACACCCACAATGCACTGTACCATTAAAAATGTTCAATTTTATAATTTGAAATATCCTTGGATATAAGAGTTTATTTACTATTTCTTTCAACAAATCTCAACTTAGAAAAAGGTTTCAACATTTTACAATTAAAAACTATTTGTTTACTTTATTTAAATTTGAATTAGGAAAACCGTTAAAAACGATTATATCATTTTAAATACTTTCCTCCTGGTCAAATATGACCCTCTTGCTGTGTACCAAAAATCATCTCCAACCAAAGTGTCGTTTGGTTCACAGCTAAGATTTTTAAAAATACAATAGGCTTCGAAGTGCATTCTGGGTATTATGCTTGCCAGATTGGGAAAGGTGCTGCCGTATCAGGCAACCTTTCCTAAATGGGCAGTTGGACCGGACTGATAAGAATATTTCTTCTCAAATATGGGTGTCAGTATGTTCCATAAATATCCAATATGGAGCCTGTACTGAGATCCAAAATGGCCACTGATATACGATTTTAGGCACAAAACTAGATTGAGATGAGTTTGAAAGGGTATCGAAAACACCAAATGTACAAAATAATAGATGGTAAATGACTTCGATGGTAACAATAGGAATAGTTCTTCCTATAATGTTGTTCGCATGTTTAAAGTCAATGATGGAGCCTGTACTGTGAACCAAATGGCTGTCAAAATACAATTTTATGCAAGAAAATGGATAAGCAACTTTGAAACATAAGTATTAGATTTGAAACGTGCTAAAAAATATTTGTGTAGAAACACTCCCCCAGAGTTACCCGCAAAGCCATTCTCATATTCTCCATCAATTATCTTAAACAATTGCTGTTTTTGATATGGTTTTAAAGTGTCTTATCTCATTTTCATTAATACAATTGAATTTTGGCGGCCATTTTGAATAAGCTATTTTCCATCGAATATTTTGAACATTTGGTGGATTTGATACTGTTTTAAGTGTCTCTAATCCATTTTTTGCACATAATATCGTAAATTGGCGGCCATTTTGAATCTCAATACAGGCTCCATATTAAATTTGAAATATGCCAAAACCTTTTTTTTTGGAAGAACTGATTTTAATTTTTACCCACACGGCCATTTTTCATCAATTATCATGAACATTTCATATGATTAATACCGTTTAAAAGCACGTTTAACCAATTTTGTGCCTAAAATCGTATTTTGGCGGCCATCTTGGATCTCATAACAGGCTCTATATTGGATTTAAAACATGCTAACGCCCTTATGTGAGGAAAAAATGCTACTTTTGTTACCATCAAAGCCATTTTCCATCGAATATTTTGAACATTTGTTGGTTTTGATACTATTTTGAAGTGCCTCTAACCCAGTTTTGTGCATAAAAACATATTTTGGCGGCCATTTTGAATCTTAGAACAGGCGCCATTTTGATTTTGCTACAAGATACAATACATTAGGGCGCAAATAATCTTGTTGTAGCCAAAAATGTTTTTTCCTGTTGATTATTTATGATATCAGCCAGCTAAAAGCTGTTTTGGTTGATTTGAATGAAAATCGGCTATTTTGGCGGCCATATTGAATTTGAAAACCGGGGGAGGGGAACTGGCAATACTTAAATAAGCCCCAAATTGGGTTTATGTCCACCATAATGGCATCTACATATAACAAATATTGTAATGGTAGTGTTCATGTAACATGGTTGCTATACAATTTGTATTTAATGGTTTTTAATGGTGCATGTTTGGTATTCTGAATTTGTGAAAAATTACAAAGTTTCTGGCAACACCCTGTATAGGTCAATCCATTACCCAGACTCTTTTCTTTTTATAACTAACAAATAGTGTCTGCTCTACCTAATTACACAATTTGAAATCAATCAAAGTGTTACCATTCATGTTATAAGCTTCTAAAGTTACCCCAAAATTGACAAATCTGAAAAATGAAAAAATACCCCTTTTTCAAATTAATGGTACATTCCTATATGGCGAGATTCAATTATTTTGTTGCTTCTAAAATTTAGATAAGACATTATGCCAATGCTTGCATGTACAAAGAAATATTCAAAGAAATAGTTTCAAGGTCAACGGGTGACACAAAATCTTGATATTTTGACCTTGAAAATTTTGAAAATCTTTAGATTTGCCCTAAATTACCAAAATAAGGAATTGGCCCGTTGCCATGGAAACTAACAGAAAATGAGAAAAATATTATCATTGAGTTTGTTAATGGTCAAAGGACTATCGATGGACAAAATATAAGAAAAATCCATTTTGGCCACATTTTTTGATTTTTGGTTGATATTTACAGTCAATCACTCTTAAGTGTCATTTCGTGTGATTTTGCAAGTGTTTATTTTCCTTGAGTGAGGTCAAATTTGGTGTTTGATTTTACCTAAAATCTACGGTTCTGGACTTAATATATTTTAGCTACTGCTTAAAATGAAAACTTTTGTTTTGTTTGTGTAACATTTCACCAGTCCAGTCCAACTGCCCATTTAGGAAAGGTTGCCTGATACGGCAGCACCTTTCCCAATATGGCAAGCATGAATACCCACAATGCACTGTACCATTAAAAATGTTTAATTTTATAACTTGAAATATCCTTTGATATAAGAGTTTATTTACTATTTTTCTCAACAAATCTCAACTTAAAAAGGGTTTCAACATTTTACAATTAAAAACTATTTGTTTACTTTTTTTTAAATTTGAATTAGGAAAACCGTTAAAAACGGTTATATCATTTTAAATACTTTGCTCCTGGTCAATATTGTTTTCGCTTGGTGAAAACCCTCCAAATATGACCCTCTTGCTGTGTACCAAAAATCATCGCCAACCAAAGTGTCGTTTGGTTCACAGCTAAGATTTTTTTAAATACAATAGGTTTCGCAATGCATTATGGGTATTATGCTTGCCAGATTGGGAAAGGTGCTGCTGTATCAGGCAACCTTTCCTAAATGGGCAGTTGGACCGGACTGTTCACATGCATTTCATCTTTATTTCTTGCTCAGCAACCTCTATAGTTTTGCCTTGGTTAGTTTGACCTGTTATAACTGTGGGTCAGATAAGGTTGAGCTTAATCCGTAAACACTTTCAGCTGGTTGGCCCTGACAACCCACTTAATAGATGTCTGTTGACTTAATCTCTTGGCAAACAGAAATCCCATTGACTGTGGTCACTCAGTGAATCGGTGAATCAAGTTTGCAGTATGTTTTTGCCTAACCGAACTTCTGTGGTGAGATGGGCAGTGGTGATTTAAAAATTAGTTATGTGCTTTTATCTGGCGTTTTAAATTTGGTACTCGTCCAAAGATCCCATTTTTGTCGGATGGTTGGGTCGCAATTATGATGTTGATAATGGGCACTGGTTGACGAGAGTCGAACATCCAGCCGATTAAAAGTGAAGGTCAGATCAATTGTGATCTTCCAGATCACTAAATATCAAAAGATAATGGGCGGTATGTTAATAAAAACGTAAAGGCCAAATCCCCTATGCTGGCATGGTTGGTTTGACATGATTCAATAGCCATTGCCTAATTTTCTTGGGTATCTCGTATAATCCGTAATATGTGTTTTTCGAAGTGAAGTAGTATATTTTATAACTTGCGCTTGTTTAAATGATACTTTTCAAAATAAAGTGCATTTACCTTGTCATTAATTTAATACGTACCCAAGTTATCAT
>JXSR01S055357.1:67234-77413 GCA_000969725.1 Ophiothrix spiculata | reverse complement strand
ACAGAAACTAGTGTAGCAAGATGTGCCAGCTACCGAAAAATCTGCAAACATAAAAACATATATTACTAGGAAAGACTAATTTTCAAAAAAATATTGCTTGCTTTTAATTACCTGTATTTAAATAATTATAACAGATACTTTTATCAGAGGACAGTAGCAGAGTAGATCCATCCAGCCCAATGCACACACCAAACACTACCAGCCTGGACTCATTCCATCAGGCTGATTTACCTGAACCTGCTCCTCCTGTAACAAATCCAAGAGACTCTCAAGACAACATCTCCATCATTGATAGTGAGCATCTCTTTGATACCACGGAAGGGAAGGTGGAGTATGATGAGCGAGGACTTCCCAAGGTGGTCTATCCTCTACCAAGTCTTATCAGTCCATTTCAACAAGATGAGATTATTGAAGAAGAGTCGTACCATGGTGGACAGTCTCCTGATAAGAGGAATAAATCACCTCTTAAGCTTACGGTCAATGTTAATGTGCCAGGTAAGGGATTCGTTTAATTACTGATTTTGTTAATGGTTACTTATATTGTTTAACGATGGGAAGGTAAAAGAGTCACTGTAATAGAGGTGTTATGAACCATCTGTCAAACAAATGGAAAGTTTTGTCTTATCGCTTAGGACGTGGGCCCGATATTTTTTGAAAATCTCATTTGAATTTTTTTGAATTTTAAATAAAGTTTCAAAAAATAATTGTATACCTTTTCTATCATAACATACTATACACATTTTGAAGGTAAATTTGATTTTTAGAAAAAAAAACCCAAACAACTGATTCTATGCTGTTTTGGGTCTTTAAAAAAATATTTATCAAAAACACTCAATTCAGGAAATTTATGTGCATTTGGGACCTTAATTTTTATTTGTCAATAATGTTAGGTTAGATGGAAGCCAATCAAACAGTTTTTGTGGTTTAAATACAATATTGTATTTTGATTTTAGTTGCAGACAATATACCACCTTCAGAAGTGTCAGAGGAAGAAACCAAATCAGCCAACCTTCAAAAGTGGGAAGAATTTCAAGCCAGGCAAGCATTTGAGCAAGAGTTGGCAAGTAAACAAGCTTTCTTTGGCCGTGGAGGTGACCCAATGGGGATCCGGTATATAGGCCATGATGGGGGAGAAATGCCGGAATGGTATACACAAGATGTTATTGCAAGCTATGCAGAGGAAAGTGGTGTAATACAACAGAGAGGTAAAAATTTCTTTATAATTTGTTACCCATTATATCAAAAGGTGACACTTGTCTGAAAAATAAATACTGGGGATTTCGGGTGGTTTTGCCATTGTGGTGCGGTCATGTATTTTGAACTGTCTTCATTTGGGGCTGGGCAGCTGAGGAGTGTGGACATGGATCCTCCGTGTTCATGCTGAGCAGAACTGTGTTGCATTGTGTTGTGGTTTGAGTACCTCACTAGTAAACATATATTCCTGCTCCTACTCCATAGCAGAGCACTCTTTCTAGTGATGGTTTCACCAACTCATATTTGATTATTTATAAATTCAACAATATATTGTACTATCATATGATTTGTTTTGAAGTTTTGGGCATGTCTTGTCTTTTGTGCGTTGGATTTGTGTGTGTTTACTTTCTCCTAGTATTGTGTTATTAGACTATTAGGCCCTACTTTGGGGATGGCCCATTCAGGCCTTTTTTGGCCTTTTGCCATCTCCTCAATATCATTCTTTGTTGTATTTTATGACTAATTTTATTTGTTCTTGCTCTGTTCAGTGTATTTGGGTGTGATATTGGAATAAATTGATATGATATGATATGATATGATATGATATGATGATAGTACGCTATGTAACTTTTGATTTGTAACTCCACACGGCCTCTGCAAACTTGTGGCCCAAGTAAGCTCCATTCCACACCAAGCATCATTTCAGGTTCAGCGGCATCCTCTTGGGGCGCTGAACCTTGATCAGCCCACATATGCACCATTGCTGCCCGGATCAGCTCCCCCAGTTTCGTACAAGTTTCCACAAGACAATTAGCAGTTAGTGCTTTGCCCAAGGGAATTTCAAGCACACTCAACTTTTTGGCACCAGTGGGGTTTGAACTCGGGACCTTCCGCACCGCAAGTGAGCACCTTGCCGTTTGAGTTAACTTGACGGCTAAACTCATATGTTTCTCATTTTGTGACACTGATAATATACAAATATTGAATGCCTAAGAGTGAAATAGTACAAAATATAGCACAAGGTCAAATTTGGACTTTTCTATTTCACGAGGCGTAGCCGAGTGAGTCCAAATTTGAAAATCACTGCAATCATGATATAACATCTATTATGCCATGCTTGGAAGATGAATTATCAATATTTCTTTTTGGGGTAATCAAATATCAATCCATATCTTGTACAGAGTGGACTTGCCACATGATGCCATTTTAAACTATTGATCACCAGTAGAGAGAAAAAAATCAATTTCAGGTGTTGTTATTGGTGTCTGAAAATTAGCAGCATGTATGTTCCAACAAGTGCCCTGTTTTGATATGATGTATGGGTCCTATTTAGTTTTGGAGGATGAGGTTTTGCTATTGCTGTTGGGAGTAATGGAATCTTACAAACAACTGGCCTCTTTTGGTAAAGGAAAATTATAAAATAAAAGATACCATGGTATCATTACATTGGGGTAAACTGGACATCTTGTTTGGGCTCTGCGTTATGTTAAATTATTATTGACCACATGCAGATATGCCGTTGATTAATTTCATTTTATCACAAAATTCTACAGTACAAACAGGTGAAGCCTTCCAGTCTCATGCCTTGGCAGAGTTCTATAAGGAGACAGAAAAGTACAGTCCACCAGTGAGACCTGCAAGTCAGATGTCCTTGAGGGATGAGGCAGCACAAATGCCACCAGAGGAAACCTCACCAAGGTAAGTCTCAGAATAAATTCATCATAATTTTTGGAAGTCATAGGAAAATGATTGTAATGCAAATTCAATTTTGACATATTTGACAGGAAGACATCTTCTGTACTATGATGACCTTGCCACTTCACTCCCAAGGGATGTTTAACATTCACAGGATGCATTGTTATTTTGTTGAGTAGCTTGAAATATGCATAACCTGGAGTGTAAATTAAATAAAGTGTTATATCTCAGAAGCAATGAAACACACACTAAGTTTTGCCTGTCCACCTCAGGAAAACTGCTAAACAAACTAAATCTGTGATTATGTCATAAGTCATTTCAATGTCTTGTTTCTTGAACCAAATTTAATTTCAATTGGATAAGAAGTTTCTAGAGATATTGCAACTCACATACTTTCATATTTTTCAAACATTTGAATTTGCCAATTTGTAAAGCATACCATTCATTTATGATAATTCTTTAGTTTTCCATTATTGTGAGACACATAACATCTTTCAAATCATGTATGCTATGCTTCTGTACATTTTGTTTTGTGCAGGTCTGTAAATGAACAAACGAGAGAGAAATCTCCTTCGGTGCATTTTGAATCAGTGGTAGACCTTGCAGGCCCTGTCAGCGATTCTATGACCATGAATAAAGAACTGGTAAGGAAAATAATCAATATATTGAACATTGGTGTATTTCTGTAGTACCCAGTCGAGCAGGTAACTTTTGAAAGTTACCCGCCCCTACAAGGTATTCATTAGAGATTGTACATAACTCTACATATGAACTCAACAAAAATTCACCTGCCTGTGGGTTACTTTCTACTTTTTCCCTCCTGACGCCAAAATTACCTAATATTGGATCTCTTGCAGGAGCTTATGACCATCCCTAGATATATGATATGTAGCTACTGCATGTGTAGCTCATAGACATTGAATTTATTAAATCTAGACCACAGGCTGAGGTATTCAGAGAGTGGGCTCAGTGAAGGACGCGTCATGACCCGATGCACTTTTATCTGTGTGTGCGTTGCTTAACATCACACAACTGCAACTGATGCAGTGCGTGTCACACGCACAGCCCATGCAGCGGTAAAATGGCGCATACGTGGTAGTGAGTAGATTTTAAATTTGTTGTTATTGCAAAGATACTCGAGTCTATAGGGGAGGCTGGTAAGATGATGTCTATTTTGTCTTGAATATGAACAAAGGTAAGAATTCTGTTTTTATTAGTTGTGTCACAATTGTCTTGGCTGTTTTGGCACATCTCTTGGCTTGATGTGCAAATGTCGTGCTGTAAATTTAGTAAAAACAGAAAATTTGGTCACAAGCAGGAGACAAGATGGTGGTTCTGAGAAACTTATCTGGAGGTATGCAAATTTTTTCAATACATTTGTGTCTTATTTTAATACAACAGTCTCGTACGAAGTTCATTCTTGGTTCAAAATCGTCCTTCGCTGAAAACATGCCAGCAAAGGAACCATCCAAATGATTTTTCGTGGGGTTTCAATGGAGTTTTCAGTAATTTTTTTGGCTTTGAAAGTTTAGGCTGGAGGCCTTGGTGTATAGCGTTCTTGCTTTCACAATTTAAATCAAAGTGACTGATATTCTTAATTAATTTCAATATTGCATTAGGGTATTAAGCTGCTGTATGTAGTAGATGAATATCCAACACTTGACAATTTTATGACAAAGAACTCCAAGTTGGTTTATAGTTTACAACATTTGGTTTTATTGTTGAACAGATTTCTCCAGAACCACAGCTAGGATTTCGTCAACCAGCTTTAGCGATCTCAGTCAAACCTCCGCCAATGGTGCAAATCCTTGAGAGGGTAGATGAAAACGAGGCCGAGCCGACAAGTCTGTCAGCACAGGAACCATCAAGCCCTTCTATGTCGCAGACCATTTATCGAATGGATCAGGATGATAGGCCATCTACAATGGTTCCTCCAAATAGCAGTATATTTTCTGGTTCAAGGTAATGTGATTTATTGATCTGTCTCCCAGGGGGTAATTGGATATTCTGGTTGAGTGACCAACCATGTACCCAAAAAAGAAACAAGCCCTTGATCTGCGATATAGGTATCAAATTGATGTGGTGGTCTGCAATTCTCGTATATCATATTTTAGTGTCTAAAATGCTAATAAAAATGCTTCAAAAACCTTAGAATAGAAAATTTATTTTTTTAATATGATCCATGTCTGGGGACGTTGTGTGAAAAAGTAACCTATTGGAACAGCATGCCATATTTAGCATATATAAGAAAGTAGCCCACCCCTGCCTGAGACTGCACTTGGTATACTATTATTATTATTGGTATTTATAATAATCAAATCGTGGCCCGCAGGCCAAATTACATGCATATTCACGATATTGAAAATTATACTAATGTTAAATAATCATATTGCACTTGAAACATCAAAATACACATCTATCAAAATACACATCTAAAACTTTAAATTGCACAGATAAAGTTAAACCATCAATAGTATCACAAACAAAAGATAAAGAATTGCACATTTAAAAACAAATCAAGATCCAAAAAAGATATGCACAGAATGTAAAAAGTTAAAATCCTAGCTTCAGCCAAAAGAACAAAATATACTTAACAAGGTCATCCAAAATGGTGTAACTCTAATTAACACTACTCCATGGCTTTACATCTATGAAATATTTAACTACTAGTTTATGATATTGAGTTTTCCTAGACATTTTAAAGAAATTACAGGAGCTTGGTCTGATTTTTCAAAATATAGCTTTTAATGTCATATAAAAGATAACTACTAAAGAGATCTGAGTTTTAAACTTCAGGCAAATCGGTCAAACTGTTTTCATTTCATGGACAATTTTATATTTCAGTGCCGCCTAAATGTTACTGTGTAAAATAATTATGGTTACCATAATTAACCAGATTTTCATATATATCCATCTCCAAAACCAAACATAACTCAGCCGTGAAATTGCACATGCGTTATGAGTAAAATATGAGCAATATTTTGGAACCAAAATCTTAAAAAGTTTGAAAAAAAATGAAGCAATCGGACCATGCTCCTGTAATGATCATCTAAAAAAAATCATACTTGCTCGTATAAATGTGTTTACATATTCAAAAACCTTTTGAAAAGTCGTTATTCATCTTCTCATATTTTGCCATGCAAATCTTCCTCAAAAGAATGTATCTCAATTGCTTTCTTGCAATTGATTAAAAAATCGAAATCATCTTGTTTAGGCTTTCGCCAAGGAAACCCAACTTGGTACTTGGTACCTAGTAAGCTAAAGGAAGCTTATCTTCAACAGGGCTCCTAGATGTTTTTAAATTCAGTTTTTGAATGCAGGAGGAAGTTCGGAGTACCCAGAGAAAAACCTGCGAGCACGGACTGAAAACCAATTGATGCAAAAAATTGGTGCAAGGCGAGGGAACTACCGCTATGCCAGCCCGCTCCCCCTAATTCATTAATTGAAAGTATTGCCGCTCACCAAGAACCTCCTGTAAATTTGTCACAGGAGATATTCTTACAAAATCAAGATTTCTATAAGTTTTAAATGTTCATACCTGGCAAAAAAATCATATTTTATTTCAACTCCAAAACATCTGACAACTAAACATTTTCTAAGTGTAGTAGCTTTTGAAATGTACAGTCACATATCATATTTTACTGACTTACCTTCTGAAATTTTCCCATGTACAATTTCATCATTGTGTAAATCATAAGTATCATTGCAAGAAGAGATTAGCTTATAATGAAATTAGATACCTCAATGGATGTGTTTATTTTGTTTTGTATTACAGTATTTTACATTGCCCATTCAGCTTAGCATATTTGTCACGCTACTAAAATAATTGCCAAACTCATATTATGAGTAAAATCAACAATCTGCCCAAATCAGCTCTTTACATCAAGACGTGCCTCTGTTAATGAGCCAGTAAAATGTAAATATGACCATGAACAAATCATCTGGTCAAGTATATATACACTTATGTGTTGGAAGCTGATTTGAATAGGAATTTTAATTTGATGTAAAACTGAATTTTATTTTAATAGCAAAACAATATTTTGCACTTATTTTATAAAGTGTTGGATCCGGCGATTACACACAGAGAAACAGACGAGGAGAACCCATCCTACAGTTACCAGAAGAATCTGAATATACCGTCCACTTTAGGCGAAGACAACGACCAGTTACCGCGGCAACCATACCACATGCTATCAGTACTAGGCAGGCAGCACGGAATCAGAGTCTTCAAAAGAACAAGTATATATCCACAATCCTTCTTGTGTTTTAGAACGTTATAAAAGGGAAATTGTTGTTACGCATAAATTGGGTTTAGCAATTTGTACCTCTGTAAATCTATACCCACATTTTAGCTGAAACTCACCTATCCCTGAACTAGATATGCAAATTTTCATCACTGAAAAGCCGGTGTAAAAATAATCAAGATCCCTGGATCTAAGTCAGCTTTCCATAGACCATAACGGAATAAAGCGTGAAACTAATGTTGTGTGAGAGTTGTTATCCTATACTTTACTGTACAACCCAGACAGTAAGATCAGGGGACTCTGATTCCTATTACACTGGGACACATGAGCGACAATTGTTCAGAAACAAAATTTAATCCCATCTACGAATTTTTGATTTTCGATATAAACTACGGCATTTGTGTCATCCCGTTTGGATTCGTGCAACAGTCTACTTTATGGCCTTCCACAACATGATATTGCCAAACTGCAGCGTTTACAAAATTCAGCTGCGAGATTGGTTTCTCGTACCAAATACAGAGATCATATCACGCCAGTTTTAAGAGATCTACACTGGCTACCCGTAGAGTATCGGATTATTTACAAAGTTTTGCTTATTTCATATAAGGCATTACATGAGATGGCCCCAGCATATATTAAAGATCTTGTCTGTCCATATCAACCTAGTCGCACCCTCCGCTCGTCATCTAAGAACCTGCTTAGCAATCCACCAATGGGAAACACGAAGTTTTACAGTGATCGGGCCTTTTCTACCGCAGCTCCAAAACTATGGAATCACCTTCCGGATCATATCAGGTCTGCTTCTTCTATTAAGCAGTTCAAGAGTACCCTCAAAACATACCTTTTTAAAAAAGCCTATGGACTATGATAATTTTTATACTGTACATTATCACATTGAACTTTGAATTTTGTATACCTTGCCACGCATATGAATTATTTGAAATCGCTCTTGCATGGTGTGATCACAATTTGCTTTGCAGGTTCCGTTTTGCTCGGTTTTGCTTTTCTCATGCATTGTATGTTGTGATTTCACCATACTTGGGTGTCTTGTTGCTGTGCAATATGCCACTGGTTTTTTAACTTATATTATGCATTTTTATGTTTATTCCACAGTTTTGGTCTTTCATCCTGCCTTTTCTACGGGCTTTAATCTATGCTGTGTAATATTCATTGATTGTGTTCTAAAATTGCCTTGATCGATTGTAGATATATCAGTTTTATCATGTTTGTTAATGTATTTATTGTAAAGCGCCTTGAGTTCATTTGATGTTATTGCGCTCTATAAAAATAAAGTATTATTATTATTATTATTATTATTATATGTTGACCAATGACCATTTCTGTTATGGAACTTAAGCAAAAGTCCAAATCTTCACATCTTTTTTTATATTTTGCAAGTATTTTAATCCTCTAGCTGTGCATCAAGCTGCTCCTTTGTAGAAATTACTAATCAAGTCATCACCTTTTCACAACTCAATAATCTACTTGCTCAGTTGTTTATTGAGCTTATTTAAAGCTTTGGTTCATTTTAGATTTACTGCTTAGAGTCTCAGTTCTGCATGAAGCTGACTAGCTTGCATTATTCTATTTGCTACAAAGGCAGCTATTGTCCATTCTATACTTTGATCATTACTAAATAGCAGGGAATTATGAGGCTTTTCTTCATCCACAAGCAAAGATAATCTGGGGGGAGGGGGGGGGAGCAGTCAAATATAATGTTGCAGGCATAGAGTGACCAGTTTTGCAAAACACCCCCTAAAGGGTGATTCTTTCTTAAGCCAAAATATACCCTTTTCCCCTATTCACACCCTAAATAGGGATTTCTTGAAAATGGCTATTTTTGATACTCTAAACGGTGTCACCTGATTCACCCTTTCAATCCTCATCAAAACTAATCCTAATTCACCTTTATCTTGATCACGCTATGCCTGCAACAATATACTTGAATGGCCCCCATGGTGGTAATCCCTTTCATGTGTATGCCATAGGTACTATTATTGGAATCATTAAATTACCTACAAATCAAATCTGCAGGATGCGTATGATGAGAGCGTGTTCGACTACGCATCGGTAATGAAAATGCACAGTGCGTATCTTGATTGGTTGCTTGACGCAGCGATCGCGTGAAAAGAAAAAGTCTTTCATACTACATGAGGTGAGATGCTTGTTTACTCTATGCATTTGTGGCGTTCAAAATTTCATGATTTGTAGGAAATTTAATGACTTCAATAATAATACATCAGTCACAAGCACAACATGCAATGTGTATCCAGCCATGTTTTGCATTCGGCTACTCACACGCTCTCTCTATCAGCTCATGATATGAATACATGAATATGCCCACCTATTAAGTGTTGATCAAAGTATATGTTAAGATGGTTTCACATCTCATTGTGTTGATTTGTTGTTTATAGCTGCAACATGCAAGCAACCATGTCATGCTGCAGTTGACTACATCTCAAAGTTGTTTTTCATTTCAAATCGGATCTTTACGTCACTCTTAACGCGCGCATCAACAGCATGAGCGTAAACAATCAAAATCAACAAATCAAGCTCTGCAAATACATGTGTTAATAAGTACATCAGTATATGCAGAAGGCCTTAACAACAAGCGTCAAAAAGAAAAACCCCGCGATCGAGTAAAAAACAACTCTGAGATAATCTACGAGGGGTATCAAAAAGTTTTAAACTTTACCAAGAAGGGATTGAGCTATATCAATGAAATCTAGTCAGATTAGTCACTCGTCTTTATGTACATTATGGTGTAGAAATTGTCTTTACTTTCTTTACAGGTGGTGATTGATGTAATCTACCTACCTGCTTAAAATATAAGCTGCATGGAGGAAATTGAGGCATGCGGCTTAATTAAGCCCCTGCATTTGAAGGGTTACAGGGCCCAGTAAATCGTATTGGCAACCCCAGAGTTTAGTTGTTTGATACCATAGTAAAAGGTATTGTATGCTCTATCCATTTATACCAAAATTATGGAAATTGGTCCGTGAATGACGTCACAATGGCGTAATAAACATGGCCGACCTGAAAATGT